>JAPSGF010000030.1:2645888-2712330 GCA_035772895.1 Perdix hodgsoniae | reverse complement strand
GCTTGGACTGTGCAACTCCTTTCTCAAGGTTTTGTGCCACCTTTGGCCTAAAGAGAGAAGAGCAGAAATTTTTTCCTATGTGTGTGAAGAAAATGAACTCCACAAAGTATAATGAATGAGAGAAACTCCTGAGGGGAGAGAGATGCCAGCTGGTTCCACAGGGCAATGGCCCCAGCTGTGGAAGAAAGACCCTGCCAAGGTTGGATGCGGATGGAAGATAATCCAGGGCCAAAATGTGTGGGAAGTTGTAGGGTGGGACCCTTCCTTGCCCTGCAAACTGCATTATTCTATTGTAGAACTGCTGAGTTCCTGGCTCTCTGTCACATATAATCATAAAATCACTAAGGTTGGAAAAGACCTTAAAGATCACGAAAGATCCAACTACAACCTAACCATACTACCCTAACTCTAACAACCCTCCTCTAAATCCCTGAGCACCATGTCCAAATGGTTTTTAAACACAGCCACAAATGGTGACTCAGCCATAGGGAGCAGTTGGCTCTGCACTTGTTGTGCACAGATGTATTTAATCTGGAAATAACATAGCTTCACCCTTTTGTTTCCAGTTCTGGTAAGCAATTGCTAGAAAGTTTCTTCCTGCTGCAGACTAAGTTCTTGAGCCTGTGTACGTGTTAATAGGTTGTTTTTTCTTCTTTCTTTTGAGCTGCTTTTTATGAAGTTAAATGTTCTGCTATTTTTGTGTTTGCTCTGACACTTGGATTCCTCTTATTTTCAGATGTCATAAGTCAGTGTATTCACCGTGGGACAAATCCTTATTGCTCCACAAAAAGGTACGGTTTGGATAGAGGTGAATTGCCTAATTCAGAGCAAAGATCATAGAATGGCCTGGGTTGAAAAGGACCACAGTGATCATCTAGTTTCAACCCCCTGCTATGTGCAGGGTCACCAACCACCAGCCCAGGCTGCCCAGAGCCACATCCAGCCTGGCCTTGAATGCCTTCAGGGATGGGGCATCCACAGCCTCCTTGGGCAACCTGTTCCACTGCTTCACCATTCTGTGTGAAAATCTTCCTCTTACTATCTAACCTAAACCTCCCCTGTCTCAGTTTAAAACCGTTCTCCCTTATCTGTCCACCACTAGAAAGAGCCATTCCCCCTCCTGTTTATATGTTCCCTACAAGTACTGGAAGTCCACAGTGAGGTCTCCCCAGAGCCTTTTGTTCTCCAAGATAAGCAAGCCCAGTTCCCTCAACCTTTCTTTATAAGATGTGGAAATAATGATGCTTCTGTGATTCTGTTTTGGCCTTTCAAACAAGAAAGATTGAGCAAAAGTGAAATTAATTTTGGAAATTTGTGGGTGTGAAGCATGCATAAGCAGCAGCATCTTCTTATATCAGGAGACCTGTTCAGTTAGCATAGTAGTAGCGTTCAGAATGACTTCTATTGAAAGAATATATAAGTGAGTAAATAGTGCTTTGTGATCAGCAGATCAACTAGTAGAAAAGATCCCAGATATCTTGGCTCAAAGAGCAATGCAGGTTGAAGAAATTGAGACACAGATAGGTATGTAAAAATTGTTCTTTTGTTTCTGTTTGTGTACTTGTTATGTTAGTAGGATAGTTGTCTGTCAGCTTAAGCAGAGTCTGTGTGCATATCATGCATTTATAAAGAGCTGCATGAGAAAGAAAAAGTGCCCAAGTGTGTCGGTGTGGGGGGTCTCTTAATTTCGAAGTTGAATATGTTCTGCATCCTATAGACCTAATAAAAGACTTTGTGCAATTTTTGTTTAGATTCAAGGCATTTCCTAAGATGATTGCAAATAAAAATACAAGTACAAAAGCAACAGCAGTTTCCCCCTTGGAGAGGGCAAAAGTAACATTCAGAAGATGGCTTTTGATTTGTTTGTGGAAGAGGCTGTATGAATCTCTTTGCATTTCTAAGAGGTGAACTTGGTGACCCAGATATTTCTTCTAGTCCTCCATTTAGCTTTTGTGACTTGAGATATGTGTGCGATGCACAGGAATTGCAACCCATGGTTCAAAACCTAAGCAGTATTACTGACTGGCTAAGGTGATTAGAGTGGATTTTTGTCTCAAACAACTCTCATCAAGAATCTCTGAGTTCTATAAGCTTTAGTGCTTCTTATCCGACTGCATCTTAGTTCTGGTACAAGTTAGCATCAGTACCAAAGAAATAAGGAAACTGTGCTATAGAGGAAGGAAATGACCTACTTACAATTATAAAGGAGCTGGAGAGAGGAGGGAAACCCAGCATAAGTCAGGAGTTCTCTGACTCTTTCATTTCATTTGTGGGACAGCTTCCTTCAGCACAAAGGCAGTCTATGGACTCTGTATGCTAGACTCTGTTCTGATCATAAATTATTCCTGGATGTCCAACCTTTTGACTTACCTGGGCCACGCCGAGTGAAGAGGAATTGTCTTGGGCCACATATGGAATATATAATATGGTTAATGTGTATAAGTAACAAAACTTATTATATATATTTATTTTTATTAAAATAAGAAAAATCAGCAACAAAAACATAAAACAAGTGGGATATTTGACCTTGTTTTTGTGAAATTAATGCATCATTGTCTGGTTCAATGGAAGTGGTTGCAATTCTTAGTGAGCTCTCCAGGTGTTCATCAGAGATTTTTGCTGAAATGTTGCTCTTCTTGTACTTCATCCTTGAAACCACTTGTTTACAAATGTATGTGCTGCCAAAAGTGACGACATGAATGAGGTGTGGCTGTGAAGTGAGGAATATTTCTCTCTGCTAAGACTGTCTTATAAAAGTTTAAAGAGAGTCATGATCAAAATTTTCTTTGTGTTGGATGTCTGATTGCAGCTTTATGCATCCCATTTGAAAACTTGCAGGTGCTGTATTCGTGTTGACTGAAAATGGAACTGCAAATATACAAAACAATTGATGATATCTTTTGGAAATCTTGAAACCTATTCTCAATTTTTTTTTTATCAAAATGAAAAGCAAGGCTGCATCTTTTCTGCTGTTCACAGGACCTTGTTTAGCCAACACGTCAAAATGTATGAAAGTTGTAACTTGAGCTTGCCATAATTTAAGTTTCATTTCAAATGCTGTTATGATTTGAAACACAGCACAGATAAACTGATTTTCACCTTGAAGGTACATATTTAACTCATTTAAATGAGCAGCTAAATCCACCAAAAACTCTAAATCTGTGAGCCATTTTTAATCTTTGAGTTCTGACACAAATTTTCCTTTTGATTCCTTAAAGGACATGATTTCATTTAGCAAATCATAAAATATGTGTAGTATTTTACCCCCAACTTAGCCATCTTCCTTCAGAGAAGTAAACACTGTCTCCATAATTAGCATCCAGACTTTAAGGAACTCCTGGAATTGTCCAATGCATTGAATGATTGCCTTCATGAAAGTTACAGCTTTAATGCTTTGCACAACATTATCCACATCGAAAGCTTTCACACTTCACTTTTCTTAGTGTGTGATTCAGTAATATTTCATCAGTTGTGAGTTGCTGGTGGTAATTGCATTGTCTTCTATTGATATTACAAGTCCCTCTTTTTTACCAACGATTGCCAGGGCACTATCACTAGCTATACCAGATATGTTGACAAAAGTTAAAGAAAATCACTTTAATGTAGTTTTTACTGTTTCATACAGATCAAGAGACATAGTTATGTCTTTTAATGACAAGAAAGAAGCAGTGACATTATATTAGTGACATTATATTAGTTGTCAGTACCTTTAATGAAAATGGCAAGTGGAGCCGTATCTGTAGCATCAGTACTTTATCACCAAAGCATAACATTTGAAATTAGCAGCTTCATTCTCCAAATTTCTTTTGATAGATGCTCCTCTTTCTTCAGTTCACCTGGCCATAGTCTGATGAGACAAACTGATCTTAGAAATATCCTTTTTTTTTTTTTTTTTTTTTTTTTAAATCAGGATACATTATATCTGTCTTGCTTTCCATACATTGCTTAATAAACTCACCATTAGTAAATGGCTGATTTTTTGCAGTCAGAATTGCTTCTGCGTAACTTTTATAAAAGAGTCTGTTGTTTTTT
The DNA here is from genome assembly GCA_035772895.1 of Perdix hodgsoniae. Classification (NCBI taxonomy): domain Eukaryota; kingdom Metazoa; phylum Chordata; class Aves; order Galliformes; family Phasianidae; genus Perdix; species Perdix hodgsoniae. The sequence goes on along the minus strand of JAPSGF010000030.1, from coordinate 2,708,298 downwards.
TTTTCTCAAAGATTTTGTAGGTATGTTGAAATATGAATATCAGTGATGGCTGCGTTTTTCTCACTAAGTGGCACAAGCACATGCCACGTGTAATATGTGTGGGGTTGGATGTGACTGAGTGTCTGTGATGAGTGCAAGAGGAAGAGTCAGCACTGCACTGCACCCTCCCAGTTTTCCAGCCCATAACAGTGCTGATTTTGCGCAACCGATGGTTTCGTTGTTGCTGAGCAATATGTGCACATCTGGGGCTGGGCCAAGCTGAGCCACTTGGCGGGGGAACCGGTAGGGCAGGGCTTGAACTGGTGTTTGATTGAGCACCTGGTGATGGAGTGTTGTTGGCTGTGTGATCAGAGGGGTGGAGTGAAGGTGGAGCCAGCCTGGACTCATATAAAGGCCAGCCACTGAAGGGAGAGCATCTCCTGGACCTGGGCTGCTTTCTGAGGAGTGCTGTGTAGCCAGAGATCTCTTTCATCAGGTGGGTGAGTTCAGTTTTTTCTGTATGTGACTATTGGCCTACCTGCTAATACTTCAATATTGCCAAGAACCTATCGGAAGCAGTTTTTTTTTCTTTGTGAGCAGAACAGATGCCTAGAGGGTACTAGAAGCTAGGGAAGAAAGCCCTCTGTAGTGCTAGAGTGTTGGTAGCTGGCTCTGCTTATGCTGGATGATCTTTCCTACTTTGTTTGTAGATCCCTCTGGCCATGTACAAAGCTGGGCATATTTCAGAAACGTGAAGATTCTTACTCTATTTTTCACATGCCTCCAAGGCTGAATTAAGGTCTTTGTTGTAGTATAATGATAAAAAAGTTAGTGTAGATAAAAGCAGAGCTGATCTAAAGCCACTTGTTCAGGGGCCAAGTTCACAAGTATTGCCTCTGTTGGGCAAAGTGGCTGGAGGAAGAGCGAGCCAAGTGTGGTCAGTCTACTTTAAGTCCATATATGAAACATTTACAACTGTGTCTTCTCTGAGTTTTTCATTCTGTACTATTAATTGGCATTTTTTAACAGCTATTTTATAAGTAGTAAAGGTTGCTGGAGACGCTTAGCTGTTTGCGTACTGTTAATGAACATATAGTAACAAAATTAACTAAGTTGCTGTGAATACATTGATTGTAATCCTCGAGGCATTTAAGAATTTCAGCATGTTGCTTCTTTGTAACAATCACTGTAGCTACAGGATGGAGGCTGCACTTCAAAGACTGTGCTATTAAACAGTTCTTACTTTGTCTCTGCTAAAAAAGCTACTAACAGGCTGCCTAGAATGAAAGAGAGAGGAAATACAAATTACTGCAAGCAACATAATGCTAAATTGGTCCTTCTGCCATAGCTCAAAAATTCCTTGCATTTCAGTCTGGGGATGGAGCTAATTTGTTTTCTTGGGCCTCTTGTAAATCCTTCTTACCTTTCACCTGTTTAATCTTGCACTGAGACCTCTAAGTTTATTTCTTACTATCTGTGTCTAAAGAAAGATGTCCAGTACCAGTTTAAAGGCATCAAGAAGATTGACAAATTCCCTAGGTAGTCTATGGCAGTAGTTAATTATCCAGTTTATTAAATATGTATTAATTCACATCTCAGCATGTCTGGCTGCAGCTTCCAGCGACTGGGTGCTATTTTGTGGCTTTTCACAATACCTAAGGGCTTATAATTAATGCCTTATACTCTGCTCAGTATGCTGTGACTGAGTTCTGTCAGCAGTATACTGAAAGATTTTCTATAGATCTCCTTCTTTTCTATAACATTCACAATGTGACCTTAATGCTGAGCACTGGTGTAGAATTGGATCTGCTGGTATCAAAGCTTAAGTTAACTTCTATCTCCCACATCCCAGTTTGAAGATCTTTGACTACTCTATGTTTGTTGTACTGAGATCTACATCTTTTGCTGTCACTGTTACTTCAGAATGTAAGGTCTTGGCTTGCTTTCGTTAATAAAGAAAAAAATTGAACATGCTCACCATTTATTCTGTGCATCAAATAAGACAAAGTTCTTATAAGGGAAAAATAGAGTACTGCGTGAACGAAGACTATAGGTGTGTGAGACTTAAATCAAATGGGATATAGAATGGATGCACTGCAGTGAAATCAATGTTTTGAGTACATGGGGGTTTTTAGATCTGTTTCATGAAGCAACACAGTGGGTGGTGGTATTAACACTATGTGGACTAGTAGAAGAAAAAGACACATGGGTTTTAGCATATGTGAACAAAAATTATACAAGTCCTCCAGTATCTGGGTGTCTGTGTTATAATTTCTGCTGAAGTCCACATTTTGGGGACCCACTTTCACTATAACTTGTGCTAAATACTTCTAAAGCTGAGAAATACGATGGAATTTGCTGTGATTCCAGTTTAATTTTACCTCTACTAAAATGGTGGCTGCTTAATCCTATGCTTCTATTAAATTGCTGACTTTCTGGCATTAATTAGAAGCTAATCAATGCTTACTGCTTTTTCTACAGCAAAAAGATCTGGTCTAAAAAATCTGTTTGGCTTGTAATAAACAAAGTAGAAGTATCATTCTTCATAAGAAGAGTGTGGCATGATTATTTTAGTGTATTTAAAACTTGCAGCTCAGTAATTCTTCTTTCTCAGGATGGAAGATCTATGATTGTGTAAATTAAAGAACATTCCCAGGCACTAGGACATCAAAATCTATACTACAGAGCTCTTCCAATGTTCCCTAATACAACTTAAATGTGGTGAGACAATCCTTGCTTTAATATTTCAAGGTTAAATGAATTTGTTATCCTGTCAGCAAGCTACTCTTTGCCACCTGGCCTCAGCATCCTGGAATGTTCCCAAGTGAATTTTAATTAACTAGTATAAATGCAGCCTAGGAGTTTTAGTAACTAGCAATACTCTTAGTCACATATGAGCAGAACGGGTCTTCTGTTCTGTAATAATAAAGCACTTTCCCCTTCCCAAAGCTCTTATGTTTCCCAGGTCTTTATTTTGGATTGCATAATGATTGTTTTTCCTGTGTTATAAAGCAGAGCAGAGATTACTCACATAAAATCTTCTCTATCAAGCAGCATAAAATCTAATGCAATGTTAACCTATAAAAGAAGACTGTCAATTACACACCTTTTCAACCAAAAAACAAAAAAAAAGAACCCCCAAAAAACCCCTCATTCTTGCTTTTATTCACACTTCTATTCAGCAGAGATATATAATGAGCGTTATAAAAAAAATTTAAAAATAATAGCACATTAACTTAGAGCAGTCTGGGATAGTAGTAGCCTTGTAAGTATTGGCAAGATTTAAGGGTTGATTTTGCTTTCTGTCCAAGTCTTTCAAATGGTGAGCCAGTCTTTCATATTTGTACTGATCCATTAGTATTGCTGAAGTGACATACTTTTTGTTCAGAACCAAAGAAGAGTTTAGTTAATCATATTTAAAGATGGACTAGGAATTCTGTATAACTTAATTTCTTTGAATCAGTATTATTAATGCCTTTGTCTAATGTTTGGAAAATCTTTGTTTTTAATTTTCCCTCCCAGAAGGAAAATACCACATTTTAACATCTGGAAGATCTCATTATCTTGACACAAATTTTTTGAGTTGCTGGAGGTATTCACAGAAAATGGCTTGGCAGAAAAATCCATTCCAAAGAGGAAACGTGTGCAAAAAGCTCCAGAAAGTCTGTTCAGAGTTATTTGTTATTGGAAGGTCTTCAGGTAAAAGTATCCTGTGTGCCTCTGTCTCCAGTTTCAGTCAATTTATTCCTCATTCATTTGCATCAAGCCAGTAAGGAGATCCAGTCTTTGGCAGCCAAAGAGGGCTCTGGCAATTTTTCCAACTGTAGCACCTTTGGAGCCTTCCCTCATCACCCACTTATGCAGCATTTGGTAAACTTTTTCTTTTAGTCCATCTCGTTCATAGTCGTGATCAATTTCATCAATTTCAGAGTTGCTGAAACCCAGTTTACGGGCACAGTGCTTCCACTGCTTAGCTAACTTTTCTCTCACTAGATTCAGCTGTTTATCAGTCAAGACAGTATCATTGTCTGAAGAAGAAGGAGGAAAAAAAAAAAGTTATAAGAAAATAGCATTATTTAACATTCCTCCTGCTCTCTATGCTACGTCAGTCATCCTTTCCAAAGTATTTGCAATATCTTGAGGTAGAACTTCAGTGACAGGATCAAAAGTGGAGGCAATACTACCTAATTAATACCACAAGAGAAACTCCTAGTGAGAACACGTGTTTCCGAGTCAGTTGGTAGACTTGTTTTTTTTTCTGAGTCTACCTTAGTTTATTATTTAAACACGTGCAAAATTCAGAAGCTCTTTCCTAAAGTCCTTGTATAGCTGACTGATGTTTATATGTGATGTCATTTTATTTTATTTTGGGACTATTTGTATTATATATTCTATTTATTCTGGGACTCTTTACTTTGTTTACTTAGGAATAAAAGGGTAGCTTAATCCAATATTGACAAGACAAATAAGGTACACAGTATTGCAGAACAGTATTGGCACTAATCTTCAAATATTTCGAGTACCATGCTACTGTGTAGAAAAGGAGTCACAGACTAAGTTGTACTGTTCTGATGTTGTCCAAACCTAATGATTCTCAGAGATAACTGCATGAGGATAATACACCAAAACTAGGGAGATCTATCTTACCAAATATTCCTGTTGATTCATAGTATGAGTAAGATGCTTCTGTAGCAACAGGAGAAGTGCTGATGTGTTGATTCTGCTCTTCAATCTTCATGTGATTGTGGGATCCAATTTGAATTCCAGAGCTGTTAGTTATGTTGTACATGACTGAATCTTCTGTATAAGGAAATTAATGCAGTTTTATAAACATTTGCATATAAATCAAAAATTTAAGTACTGCATGAAGGGGAAGGATGAAGATTTTGATAATCAAGGGAGTGATTAAATTCTTGTATGGTATTTAACATAGAAATTGTAGAATTGTTTGAGTTGGGACTCTTAAAAGTCATCTAGTCAAACTCCCCTACAAAGTACTCGCAATCACGAACATGTTTTCATGTAGTGTGACATAGCTGTGCTTTACTGAAAGCCAATGTTACTCTATCCCATAACAAAATGCCACAGACAAGGGACAGGACAGAACTGTAGGGGTTTAAGGTAGCTGGACTCTGGAGACCTGTGCCCCAAGGAAGGATGATCAGCACAATCCTTATGTTTTACATTAAACATGACCATGTCCTTGATCAAGCAAATATAAATGTGTATATATGTAATTGCAGAGACAGGAATATTACATGCTAACATTGCTAACTTCTGCTATGTTTAAAGATATAAAGCAATTACATGAATTATTTCAAGATGCTGAAGCTTTTTTCCTCACTGATTGTAATGCAATGCATATACCGTTGGCTACCAAGACAGATAAAGGCTACAGCTACATTTACCTCTGGTTATTGGAGGTGCAGGAGGATAATATGTGAAAGTTCCCCTTGTGAAAGAGGCAGAAACCTTGATACCTAAACAGAGGGGAAATGCTACAAGTATTAGGAAAATTAAAAAAATAATAATCTACAAGTACTGCAGTTATTTGTACAGTGTGCATAGTGCTCTTAAATACAAAATGACAAGAAGCTTTTAATTAACAGGACTTTATCTCCTTGAATAACTCTAGAGCAGTTACCCTTATCGTGGTTTTGCTTAGGGAGAAATAGCCTTTATGATCCTTGGATCCCGGTGAGGACAACAGGATTCCATGTGGGTGTATGAACACCTGGCTAGCAGACAGCAGTGCAGGATCACAGTGTAGTCACAGTTACTACTGCCTCCCATCACACATTCAAATTTGAAAATTCCAAACCAAGAAAGCTGCCAAGCACGCTGCTACTATTTACTGCTGAGACTGTCATGGTTTGTTGGTGTGTTAGATGTGACCGGCTGTAGCAAAAGCGTGGGATGCCACTGTGTCTTCTGTTGGTAGCAGTGATGTCCTGCAGAGATGGAACTTCCTGTCTGGCATAGGAATGGATTTGGATATGCTCAGATGAGCTCCAACAGCTGGTGATGGGGCAGCAAGTGACTGGGTTATAGTCACTAAACAAAACAATGGAAGAACTGCAGTGCAGTCTGATACCTGCCATGATATTGTATGTTGCTTCCCTACAATAACTGCTTTTATTTTTTTGGTCTCTTTATAATAGTGATACTGACAGTTCTAATTCCTGCTTTCTGACATGACAGCTCTTAGACTCATTTCAGTGCATAAACTCCAACAGTTACAGCTTCTGCATAAATAATTGAACAGAATAACAACTTTGTGGCATTCTGCCTGTAAGCAGCTGTGTGTCCTCAATTTTTTATTATTATTTTTTTTCTGAGAAGATCTAGAATAGAATGCCACACTAAAAATCTTGTAACTAGTAGGAGAAAACTGTTGTGTACTATACTTCCTTTAGTTCCTGGAAGTTGTATCTTAACTGCTGCTGGTTACTGATGGCTTATTTCTACTCATTACTGACACTCAGTGTTCTCTTTGTTTTCTCCATACCTTTCTATCCCACGCTTCACTACAAACAGTAAGAGCATCTCTCTGTTAGCACTGAGCAGTGATCTCTAGAGAAACCAGCTAAGAGCACTAGCTCCCTGAACTGATGAATCTCTTAACTTGCTGCAAATCAAGCTTAAGTATCTATTTTCTGAAATGCTACATGTGCATGAGAGAAGTTCCATTTTTGCATGTACAACCTGTAGTGTGGATGTTACGTTCTGTGAGTCAAAAATACTCAGCTTTCCAAGTGTGATTAGTAACAGCTCTTGGTTTTGTTAGCTACTGCAGTATTATCTATTGTCTCCTATTATTAAGGCCACTTTGGTTTTAGAGGAAAAAACATATTTTCAGAAACACGAGACTGAGGAGGAGGAGGAATCTCACCTGTATCCGTGTCTGCATTCTTTTGTTGCAGGTTTATGCTGCTCTGTGCCCCCAGGTTTGGGCGAGATTCCGGCACTGGAGTTTTGCTTAGGCTAAAGGCAGTGGTTGAACAGGGATCATAGAGATCTTCCGTGTTTCCTGTTAGGAGGCTGTTAACGTTTGGCCCATAAAAATTATCAAAATTTCCCCGTTTTGGTATTGCAGCTTGTTTTGGCCAAAACCAAGGGTTAGTGTTTGATCCTATATTTTCAGCTTTGTGGTAATGTTCACTCCACTGAGAAACAGAAGGCAGCTTTGCAAATGGATCGTTGGAAACCTTTTGTCTCCTTTCTCTCTCTCTCATTTCAGGGGTGTATGATGGAACTACTGATTTATCCATCCGGCTGCCAAACGCATGGTAGTCATATTCACGTTCAAGTTTTCTTTCTAGATCGTCAGAGGCTGTAAACGAAGTCTCACAGCTCTCAACAGGCTGGTTCTCAGGGCAGGCAGCAAACAAGGCTTCATTAATCTGACCCTGAGAGCTGTGTAGAGAATTAGGTTGATCTGAAATGGAGAAAAATTAAGTATCTGAAATATATTCTATTGCAAGAATATAACAGGTGGTGGCATTAGATTTTATTCATTTATTTTTAATACTATGGAAACTTATAAAAGATGAAAGCACAACATCACTTCCAGCATAAGCTGTTTTATATCATACTTCCCTTTCTGGGAAGTATCACAGAGCTATGTCTAGGAAAGTGGTGTCTGAGCTCGTTGTGTGCTCTGCTTATATCGACACCATGTTCTTAGTCACTGAAACAACAGGTTCCCAGCAGCATGTGTGGGATCTGATTTACTACTCAATCTTGGCTGCATTTAATCAGTGTAAGAGCAGAGTATAACAAGATGGAAAACAGAACTTGCTGTAATTGGTGTTATTTAATGCAACACTTTGTCACTAAAGTAATATCTGCAAAAGCTTATGCAGAAATCCTGTCTGGATATTTCAGGATTAATCCTCTTTATTTTGTCTGGTTTATTCTTCATTGTCTCAAAGAATACTTTTTTACAAGCAACACATACCAGATAGAACAATCTGTCATCTTTGAAACTAGTTCTCTCTATCAAAGGAAGTCCCAAATTAGACTGAATTATAATTTAGATCATGCTGCAACATTCCTAGACTAAACAAGAATGTAAAATTCCGCTTGTTACTACTTGTTCCTGTGTTTTCTACAGGCAGGACTACAGTTCTGAAAGCTTCACAGGTGTCTAGAAAATGTTGCATGTTGCCTAAAGCATGGGACTTGCATAGGTCACTGTAAACTTGGAATAAAGTTTATATGCTTTTAAGTAGCTTGGATAATGTCAGTGAATTTTGTTGTGGCTGTTTTTCATAGTTCCTTTTGATGCCTGTATGTTAGCACGCATTCAGTTTGACTTGATCTGCTTTTCTGCTGTTGGAAGGAGCATGGGAGGAACAAGCTAATATAGAAGCAACCACATCAAAACTCACAGCTAGAGAAATTTAGTATTCACATAATTGTAAGGCATATATTCTTCAGGGCCAGCTTGAGATGTATGAGCAGGGTCCCGCAGGGTATCTTTTGCTAACAGTGTCTGAGTAATGCCCATTGACTGGAGCTAGGCTGGGGAGACTGAACCACCAACCAACCTGACTTTGTCAGGATTTTATCTTTCTGCAGCCTAGTTTGACAATAAACTCTTTTTATCCTTAAAAGCACAAAAGCATCTGTAATCTTTAGTCTTATGTTATTATTTTTACTAGGGAAATGTAACTACACTAATTTAAAAATACAGCAATAGGCCTGCCTTACTAAGTCAAATAGTTCTACTAAAAAACTGTTATGGCAAACGTAGCTTTGGTGAAGGTTTATAATTTGCCTGTTATATTTCCAAGTTACTTGTTTAATACAGTCTTTATAATAGTGTGGGCAAAGTTAACAGGATTTGATTTCTACTGAATTTTAGACTGTTTGTAAATCAGTGTTGGAAATAGGATCTCATTTCCTTTGCTGTTAAGATACTGGGATAAAACAATTCCAGGTATGCTACTGCAAGATAACTACACCATAACATACTGATGTGACAGCTCCATAAAACATGCAACTCATCCAAGGTTTAAAATATGAGAGAAAGTAGAGAAGACTCATCTACTAGTGCTCTTCTGGTAGACTCTGTGGACAGCAAGATCACAAAATGCTGTGGCGTGTTATTGTTTTTTATTAATAATTTTGTGTCCTGGTTTGTAACAAAGGCTGGAGTGAGGGGAAAAAAGGAAAGTTTGTGGAGCTGAAGCCGATAGGACAAGCATTAAGTTTGTTGTCGTGACCAAAAGGGTGGGAAGGAATATCAACTATGTAAAGCAGTTATCAAATTGATTACTGAAAAATCTAATGTAGAAAAAACTGTTGGCATGGAAGAGGAAACCACAAGGCTGAAATAATGTTTGAACTGTAGATGCTGGAAAAAGTTAGTAAGCTTGGGAGCAAATTTAGTTTTTTCAGTGATTAAAATTCTCTGTGAAGTACTGAATAATTGAGTCTCTCCATAGCTAATTAATGGTAATGACTTGCTTTGTACATGGGCAACCTTTATCTTTAGCAGAATAAATGTGTTAGTTAAGTGACTTGGAACGCTTACCTATTTGGCCATTACTGGTATCTAACACTACAGCATCTATTTGAAGGGATTTCATCCTCTGCAGCAATTCGTCTGACTCAGGCCACATTTCCTACATGTAAGAAAAGAAGATATGATCAAGTTATAGGTGAAAGCTTAACAAAAGGAAGTGCCTGTAGAATAGGAAACATCCTCACAGTGATGTCACCTGGGTGAACAGATTCCATGAATCTGTTGGAAGAGATCCTCTTACAGAGGGCAGAGCCTGGCACAAAATATCCACTGCTTTGCTAAAGATGGGCAAAATCTTTCAGTGAAAGAAGGAAGAACTGTAAAGCAACTGTAGTATGAAATACCAACTTGGCCAGAGAACACCCTTTAACTAAATGAGTATAAGCTTAATCTGTACATAGTGATACATTTCATAATTAATGTCTCCCCTAAGGTCTTCACAAAGAAGCTGGTAACTGTAAGCTGGATAAGCATACAGTGACTTGAAAACCAGTTGAATAACTGGACCCAGAAGGTAGTGATCAATACTTAGAAGTCTAGTTGGAGGCTAGTAACTATTAGTGTACCTCATGGGCCATCACTGAGTTCAATCCTGTTCAACGTCTCCATTAACGATCCAGAGGGACATCAATGGGGTAGAGAGATGAGCTGACAGGAACCTCACAAAGGTCACTGAAAGGGGATGCTATGTTCTGCACCTGAGGAGGAATAATTCCATGTACTAATATATGCTGTGGGCTGACTGGATGGAAAGCAGCTCTACAGAAAAGGACCTGGGAGTCCTGATGGATGCCAAACTGAATGTGAACTAGCAATACACCCTTGCAGTGAAGAAGGCTGATGGTGTCCTGGTGCATTTGGAGGACTGTAGGTCAAGGGAGGTGATCCCTCCCCTCTATTCAGGATTGGTGAGGCTGCACCTGGAGTGCTGTGCTCAGTTTCAAGCCCCTGCAGTACAAGAACCAACAGAAAGGGTCCAGATAAGACAACTAAGGGACTGGAACATCTTTCTTGTGAGAAAGGCTGAAAGAGCTGAGGCTGTTTAGACTGGAGATGAGGAATATCAGAGGAAATCAAGTCAGCATGTATAAGCATCTGATAGCATGGTGTAAAGAAGACGGTCTTTCCAGTGGTGCCCAGTGACAGGACAAGAGGTGGTGGGAACAAATGGAACCACAGGAGGTTCTGAGAGTGGCAGTATAGGGTTTTTCTGCCTTTTTAAAAATTTTTATTTTTTTAACACTTTTTAGGTGACCAAGCAGTGGCAGAATTTGCTCAGATGGACCCTCGGAGTGCCTGGAGATGCACAAAAGCTGCCTGAATGTGGTTCTGGGTTGCCTGCTCTAGGTGTTCTTGGTTAAGCAGAGGGTTGGACCAAATGATCTCTACACGTCCCTTCCAATCTCAACCATTCTGTGATCCTGCAGCCCTTTTAGTTAGGGGCTGTAAACTCTTGCTTCCACAATTGCTAGCACTGACGCAAAAAAGGCTTTGCTTGAGCCCTCTAACTCATGTTCCTAATGAAGCTGTCCTAGCAGTTCACCATCCTGACTTGCCTGGATGCTGTATTTACATTCTGTGCCACTCACCTGTGTGGCCTGACGTGAAGGGATGCTTCTCTTCCTGAGAAAGTAATAGACATACCCCATTTTCTAAATAGTTCTTTAGTCCCTATGATTATTTGGGGCTGCTATCATAATATGGACATCTGGAATTCATATCAGAAGTTAGTTCAGTTTTCATTGATAGCTGTCATGACAAATGAAAAAGTTAATAAAATCTAGTACAAAAAGATTCAGTCATCAGCCAGAAGTTCTCATTCTCGTATTGTTTCTCAGTCCTGAGATCATTCTTTGTATCATAAGCTGTAAACCTAAACCTCAAGTCAGAAAAGGAAGAGAAACCAACTTACGCACTAGGAAAAAATAACTGATTTCAAATAAAAATGGGAACTATTCTTATTGCTGTTGTGTAGCTCCTGCTCCCACGCAGGCTGAGAATTTACAGGCATTAAAGAAAAAAGCAACCTAGGATGAATTCAGAGTTTTTTATATTTCAAATCATATTCTGACACTTCTGAATCTCTAGGGAATAATATTTTATTATGTGAGTGAGACACTCTGGACATGATAGAAGCTTTTCTGAAGTACTGTGTTATCACAGTCATTCATATCAAGGACTTTTAGGTTACAGCGGGCCTTGGAATGTGGATTGTCCCACATCCTACCCAGAACAGCATTGTCTATGGGGCTGGACCAGGTAGCTCAGAGCCTTGTCCATCTGCATCCTGGAACCTCTAAGGTTGGTGACTGGACAGCTGCCTTGGGAAGATTGCTCCACTGCCTGTCTGTTCTTGCAGGGCTATTCTTGTTTCTCCTTATGCTCACTGTCTCTCATCTTCCTTTTTCTGTGCACTGCTGTGAAAGAGCTTGGCTCCAACTTCTCACTAAAACCTTCAAAGGTAAGAACAGGCTACTACTTTTACATCTTTCCCAAACTGTCTCCTGTTCAGGCTGAGTAAGCCCCAGTCTTTGCAGCAGTGCTGCTCCCCAGCCAGCACTGAGGCCACATGCTATTTCTCCCCTCATGCAGCATACTGCATTTGGATTTTTTTGGAGTTCTGTAAGGTTTCTGTCATCCCATTCTCCTAGCCTGCTGTGGGTACCCTTGGCCATGATGGTATTTATTCATCCCCATAGTTTGTCATCTGCACGCCTTATGAGATCCTCCATCACTCCTTCAGTCACTGATCAAGGTGTAAATCAGAGCATGTCCCAGTATAGCAGATCCTTGCATTACTCCAATCCAGGTGAAGTAGGGCCTGTTAACCACTACCCTCTAAGACCATCCAATGTTTTTAACCCATCTGGCTGTCTACCCGTCCAGATGGTAACATCTGAACCTGAACACAGGAATATTTTGGGAGACAGCACTGTAAAGCTTCCTGAAGCTGAGGTAAATGGCATACACTGTTTTCCCCTCATTCACAAATCCATCCATTTTTACACTGCAGGAAATCAGGTTAGTCAGGCATGATCAGAGTTGGGCAGATCTGGCAGTAACTGGGAACGTGGCACGGCATGGTTGGGAAGCTGACAAATTAATACTTAGGAAATAATACTTAAGCAATTACTCACTTCCATCTTCTTCAGATCGTCTTTAATATTTTTTTCTAGATTTTGATGGTAAAAGGGCATGTATTTCTTACTAACTTCTGCAAAAAAAAAAAAGAGATGAAGATGGTTTTCAGTAGAAAATCAGTAATTTATGCTGTTAACAACCTTTATGTGCAAGGATTCAATCAAGATTTTATATGAAGTCAGAAACAGTAATGGGAAAATTAAATGCACATTGGAGTCTGTATTCACACAACTTGTTTAGCCTTAGTGTAGTTAAAAACAAGACTAGTTCTATGGATTTTTTTGGTCGTCTTATTGCTTGTTAGGAGAAAAGTGATCAGTGGCTCGAGTAACCTCCCTTGGCTGCATTTAACTGCATTCAGGTATTGGATAAAAAGCTGCCCTAGTTCTACTAAAGATGGAATTACTCAAAGAATATACAAACATCACTGCAAGTTAAATATAGAAATAGCAGATTTGTTTCTCCCTGTCTACATGCTTCTCGTGAATATTGATTATGCTGCATATGAAACTCTAGGTGCCTCTGCATAAATCATAACTCCCTGTGCGTGTAGTTTTTCTTTTTTGGGACTGCTATCGTGACAGAGAGAAAAGGCAAAGGGAAATGAGGAATACTGGCTTATGTATGTTGTATATTTGATGATTGCTCTTATTTCCACCCCCCACCTTCTGTCAGACCATTCAATCCAGGTTATTTCTAACTTCAGCTGTTTTGGATTCTGACCACATAAAGGATGATCAGTAACAAACTGTTGCACTGCTAATGGAAGGCTAATCAGCTTTTGATGCAGGTTTTGATAGGATATTATGTCAGTTGAACCCAAGATGTACTGTGTTCCTTCACACCAGCTTTTCTGAAACCTTCAGGAGGAGGATCATACAATATTGAGAAAAAAATTATAGCATGTGCAAAGTGTCTCATCTCCATCCAGTCTATTCTACTCCATCTACTATTCTTTCTCAAAGCTGTAACTGTTGGACAGGATGCTATTTGTAGTCAGTGTACAGAGAGCAGGTTTTTACTGAGCATCTGAGTTGGTCACTTTATTTTCTAATTGAGAATTAATAAGAAGGATTTCATGTTTGCTGCACTGCAGACTACTGATGGACACAGAACAAAAATAATCCCATTGTAATGCCTTACCTTCGAAGGTTGGCCGATCCTCTGCCTTCTGCTCCCAGCATTGTTTCATTAAGTCAATAATTTCCTTTGGACATTCCTCAATGATTTCTTCTATGTCTGGTCTGTTTCCACGAATGATTCCAAAGCAAATATGGGCTTCATTTATACAATCTGAAAAATTAAAATTTCACATCAGATTCTGATCCCAGGTTTTTCTCTTCTCCAAAGTCACATCTTTGTAGGCAAAAAGGATCAGTTGAAGCAACAGTCTGTATATTTGTGGATATATAAATGAAGATTTCAAAGAAAGAAGTCTGAGTTATAGATACAAACTTGAGAGATTTCTGAAGCTGAATCCTGTTCCCTAGCTTCTGTATATTAGAGACTTAAGATTAATGAATGTTTTTATGAATGTGTGCCATATAAGGGTGACAGAGCTAGATTTGTAGAACCTGAATCTCAGTTATGCTCTGTGTTGGGTCAGAACACAAATACAGTCACATAGGCAGTGTTTAGACAGTTAGCAGAACAAACAAACATTGAAAATGATAAACGTTGCTCTGGAATTTCATGGTCTGCTCCTACTTTTCTACACATATGCATGTTAAGAAATTAGCATTACACAGCTGAGGAACAGTAACTGGCTGCATGACCATTCCTGTTAGAAGAGAAATGCTGGTACATTTAGCCCATGTTAGGAAACAACATACATGAGAGTTTCCATCCTGGCCTGCCCAAGGCTCCTCTAATTTCTGCCACTGAGTTCAGGTTTACACATGCTCTGTATGTTCAAACTTAGCCTTATGCCTATATTTTAAGTGCAACTGGGATATTCCTGACCACATTTTAAAGGAATGATGCAGTCAATGCTTATAAGTGGCCGTGAGATGTAAAACAAGGGCTATACTTGGGCACAGGCAGCGTAACCCACTATTCTTAACTTTGTAAATTGAAATGCTTAGTGTTTATAACTTAATCTTCTAATCTTGTCTTTTTCCAAATAACTTACTCTCATATGGCTCTTTGTTAGCAAAAATTGCCCAGATTACAATGCCAAAGCTGTAAATATCTGATTTCTCCACAGGTTTTACATTAACATCATTTAAGTGCTCTGGGGCCATGTAGAAAAGGGTCCCAGCATTGTTCTGGGAAGCGTTCTTGATTTTCTTCTGTCGGCAGGTCTCTTCGGTGGTCAGCCGGCTCCAGTTCTTAAAGGAAGCAACACCAAGGTCTGCAATCTTTAAAATAAAGAAATAAAAAATGTCAGAGCTAGTGCTGTGGTGAAAAGGAGAGAAGGAAGTAATTCATGCAGTGCTCGATGTTATAACAGTAGCTGGTACAAACTGCAAAAACATAACTAAAGGAAAGGGGGGAAAATGTTTGCTATTTTATTTTTTCTTCCCCCCCCCCCAATAAAATATTACTGCCAACTGGAAACCTAATTATTAGCTTAAGAATTAGAATCTAGAGTGATACAATGTGTGTGCTATAAGGGACACAGAAAAAGGACAGCATGAAAAAAGTTAAAGCCAGAGTATCTGGGTTCTGCACTGGACAATGTGGCATTACTGAAAGCCTAGAGTGCTGTTTTACAACAGCTAGACTAATGCCTGGTGGTGAACAAAGTAATTTTACCCTCCTTTTCTCACAGTCTCCTCTTATGTGCTCCCTTGGCTTATTCTGGTCCTGCACTGGCAGGGCGCTCAACCAGCTTGCTGAACAAAGTGCTCCCTGACAGAAGGGTGGCCAGAAAGGCAAAATGTAACCTGATTGGTTTGGTTTCCTCAATTATACTGGGGACAGGGTGGCCAAAGTCCGGGAATTCAACAGGAGAGGAAAAATGGAAGAAAGTGGGACTACCTTACTTGGCCCCAAGAAGCTGTGAAACTCAGCTAGTTGTGTAACCTGATCACTTCAGATACAACTGGAGCGACACACTGCTTCACTTCTAACTCTTCTCCTGCTGTCTCTAACTGGCTGATGTTCCTCTTTAGTTTCTAAAGCTTTCAGCTAAATTTAGAGGAGATATATTCAAGGAGGAAGAAATTCTAAGTTAAAACCTGCTGAGGACTTAGGTCCAAGTGCATGTCTAAAAGTGAGAGGTCTAATGTGGCAGAGAAAAACATGATAAAAAATCCTCCTGCATTATTTTATTTTAACAACTATTATTTATGATGGGCTTTTTCCCATTATAAATATTAGCAATGTTAAACACATCTGAGCAGACAGATCATTCAACAGCTGCCTTACATGAGACCTTTGCTCAAACTGCTAAGTCTGATCTGATTCTGAATTTGATCCTGAGTTTGGTTTGCCATACATTGTGATAACAATCTGATTTGTGCCTGTGTGTATAAGCAGCCTGAAACCCCCCCATATCATCCAATTGACCTTTAAAGTGGATAATGAGGTGGTGGATTTCTAGTTGTTTTTTTGTTTTGGTAAAAAAACAACACAATACAAGCTTATCTCTCTTTTCTGCAAGCTGCTCATACTGTACTATGACTTGCTATAGTATATAGTATAGTATAATCTTGTCAAATTATTTCTCATTAATTTATGTGCAAGAAGAATCAAGTGCCAGAGTTTTCTTCACAACATGCTACTCACTAGTTTCCTATTATAATGAATTGATTATCTCAGTAACTCACCTTGACCACGACAATTGATGAGGACTGCTGCAAATTCTACTCAGGTTTATTGAGCAGTGGGCTCTATATGCATACGTCTCTAACCAAAAGCCCTCTGAAGTTAATAGAAGGACTTTGGAACAGGTTTGTAAATCATTCTTTGAAGTAGTCTCCTGCTGTTTTTTTTGTGGCTGCTGGCTGTCATTTAAAAATGATGACTAAGGGGAAAAAAGAGGGAGACAAAAGAAGGGAAGATAATAAGGAGAAGAAGAAAAAGGAGTTAGAGGCAGGATGAGAAATTCCAGCAATAAAGGACAAAATATGTGATCCTTAAGAGACTTTTTGATTCAAATTATGAGTGCTAAAGTTTGTTCTTTTTTCTTTCTAGCTGTTTCATTATTCACTAATTCTCACTACTATTGCTCAGTTTTTAATAGCTGTAGGGATTTTTTTTTCCACAGATGGGGGCAGATTATGCAAATCTCAGGTGCACAGCTTGTGTAGGTCACTGCTAATATTGTCCTAGTGATAGCTCAGTGAAATACAGAAGAGTTCATCTATCAATCAGGAATACCATCCGAATGCAGATACACTGTGGTCTATGATGCAAATTATCAGCATTCTCCATTTTCACTTTAACACACACCTTAATGTGGAAGTCTTTATCCACAAGGATGTTTTCTGGTTTTAGGTCTTTGTGTATTAAGCCTTGCTTGTGTAGGTAAAGCATTCCTTCTATGATCTCCAGGATGAAACGCCCTTTCAATGACAAAGGTATCGGGAACTGAAATGAAAGAAAACCATATGTTAAAGAATGCTATTACAACCATCAATAAGAAACAGTATTTAACCAACTTTGTTTCTTAGTCTTATGAATACCTCTGCTCAAGACAGGGTATGAAATGAACAAAAGGTCCTTCCTGAATCTAAATTATTCCATTATGGCAGTTTTAGAGTCACTCCATATTTACAAAAGCACTCTTTCTAAGAAAATTCTTCAGATATTTTTACAGACGTACTCCATTAACTTTGAACCTACAACTGTGGTCCGTTCCTCTGCAGTGCACAGGGAAGCCAAAGCTGTATTCTGCTTTTATGACCTGCCATCTCTAGAGCAGACAGGGTGCTGCTGGCCCTTTAATACAGAAAGGAGAATCAGAAACTAGAAGGACTGCGTCCTCTGCAGATGGCAGTAACATCCTGCCCCTCTCAATCATCAGCTGAAAGGAGCAGCAAGGGATGAAGCAATTCACTGCTCACTTTTTGGAGCACTTTCATCATGTTGCCCCGGTGCACATACTCCATCACGAGTGAGTAGTTTCCATCTTCCAAAATTACACCTAGTAGTTTTACCACACGGTCATGCTGCAGATTACGCATAATCCTGCCTTCTTCAAGGAGGGAAGCATTACATCTGCAAAAAAAGCAATTACTCTGAATGTGGGCTATGAAAAAACACAGGAATGAAAACACTGTTGATTCATCATGAAAATGATAGCCAAATGTCAGCCTCCCCAAAGCTGCTGTAAGATGAACCATTTCTTCTGTTTGTTTTGAACTGGTACAGTGGATTTACTATAGAGGAGTCTACCCACATACTGGATGCTGATAACATTTACTATGGATTATGGGTTTAGAGTGAACTCAAAGTCTGGTCACCTGAGCCATAGTACAACTCACCAGTAGCCACAGGTATGAGACAGGAGCTCACGATTAGAGAAGGAACATAGCCATGCATTTGAATATAAAAAGGAATGGTATTTTACTATTACTCCCATTAAGTCGCAGGCAAATGGAAGCAAGAACAGCTTGTATTGCTCGCTAATGCTTTCCTAGCTTGTGACTAAAAGGGAAACTGCTTTCTCCCTCTGTCTTCCTCTCCAGTACTAGCGAAGGTAGTTGTTTTGTTTAAGCTCATTTAAAAGGTTGCTTAAGACTTTTGATTCAAGACTTTTAAGGAATAAAAAACTTAAAGAGCCTGGACAACGAGACTGAAAAAGAACAAAACCAGAAACAGAGCTGGCAAGCTTCTCCATTTTAACTGTTTGTCCCAGCCATCAGTACAATCTGCAAACCACCAGAATCTCTTAATTCACTTTGCACTGGCAAAATAAAGACTCAAATTATTTATCCTAACTCAAATTAGAAGAAGATGGGATTTTGTCTCTCTCTAGTAGACGACTCCCTTGAGTCATCTACAGTGATGATGGTTACTATGGTAACTATGATGGTTAGGACTATGAGGAAGATAGAACTAGAGCTAGAATGTGACCTGAAATCAACAGCTAGTTCAGTCCCTGACTTAAATCAGTGGGTTTAGCTCACAGTCCTTCTCAGAAGAGAGAGCTACATTCTTGGTAGCATAACTGTAGGGCTGGAGTACTGCTGACAGACAGTGTCTGTTTAGTTCCTAGTGAACATCTATATTGAAAACTGATCAGCAAACTTGAAAATAACATGTCACTGAGTTCCTGCATCTGCTTAGGTGTGCAAGACTTAACAGTTCACAGCAGCACATGCCTTGCAAAAAAACCAAACCAAAACAACAAACCTGGGAACTTCACTGTAGTGAGTTAAAACTGCAGAAAAGGTGGTTGATGAGGGAAAAGTGAAAATTTGAAGGAAAGCTGCTAGTGCTGTATTGAGTGTTTCCCCCCAGTGTCTCCAGAATCCAAAGATCTTAAATTATGAACTTTTATTTAGATTTATCTCCAATGAGTTTAGAGAACTCATTAGAATGAAAGAACACATCTTCAACTTACTCAGTGCGCTGGGGTCCTGTATACACTGTTTTTAATACTACATATCCATATGTCTTGTGAAGGCATAATGAAATTTTTCCGTATCCTCCAGCATCTAATTGTTGTTTGTCAAGCAAATCCTCTGTGCTCATGTGGATGTCATCCAGTGACATGTTTGCAGGCTTTGTGGCTTAGCAGTAAAAAGGAAATGAAGTACCCTAGTGCTTCTGGATCTATAGGAAAGAGGAAAAGAAAGTGTTATTATTCAACATTTAGCTGTTCCACTAAGTAAGCCTCTACATAAGGAAAGGGACACTCTCCTTACATATGTACTCTTCTAACTCCTCTGAACTAGCTGCATTTCAAAGGGCCTCAGTGTGAAACTGAAGATACTGTTATTCTTTTACAGGATGAGACCTATAAAAGATCACAAATGATGTATTCTATCAATATATTACAGTTATATTAAACTGCTGTTAAACTGTTTCCTCACCTAACTGCTGCAAATCACTGCTAATAATGTGTGTTCTTATCCTTGTAATACGTAGTGGATTGGTACTGTCCTTGTACCTCATGCTTTGCTTGCAAAAACTGAGAACCTGAAAAACCAAGGGCCGCAGTTCCAAGGGCAGGTTGTGCATAGCAATTCTGAGAGGCAGTTTATTTTCCATATTGCTTGAATGTGGGTCTACCACGTGCCTAGATACTTACATAACTCTAAGCTACATCTTAAGCATCTTTGCAAATTCAGCTTTCAAGAGTTTGCTCGAAGTTTAAAACAAAGGGAAGTTTTCTCTGGATGATGAGACAACCCAGCTTCTGTAGAAAACTTCTATTCACAGCTACCTCAATTTAAGGAGACAAACACTGGCAAGAACTGTGGTGGGGATATAAGGCAACACTCTCTTGTCCCCATCTCTTGGAAAATAAAATAAAAGATGGAGAAATTATGAAGGCTTGCAGTAACCCCTGAATAAAACAACAACAGAAAAGACTGAGAACTTGGGGGAGCCTTGAAATGGGTAGGTGAGTCACCCCAGTGAATACCCAAACCATTTTAAGCTTTTGATAAAGCTGCAGTACTCTCTTGCCTGACGTGTCTCTCAGGAGGTAATCATGTTATGTCACGTAAAGGAAAAGTTTTCTGATAAGAGGCAAAGTCCAAGAGACCAGAAGTTGTGCAGTTGTAATTTCTTCCGGCTGGCTCTGACAGCTGTAACAGAGGCACTTTCAGCAGCAAGAGATTATTTCATTCAGGAGCTGAAGGAAGAGAGATGTTAATGTGCAGACCTGGAAACCGGCTGATTGTTTCAATACTGACAAGCCAAAATAGGGAAGATTAAAGAATAATAACTTTCTTTATTCCGTAGAATACAGAAAGCAACAGTTCCTTCCCTGTATATGTGTATGCTATGATCTGTTGTCATACAGACAACAAGAAACCCTTCTTACAGTTGAAGCAGTTTACTCTTCTCAGAGTTTTTTTCTTTGGCTTTCCTAGACTTGAAAGAATGCTGATTGTGTCTTGTCAGAGTGCTAGCCTGCCTAGTAAGCACAGGACTGATGATACAGCACCTTGTGCTGCTGGGAATCCCTGCTGCTGCTCTTGTCTCCTTGAAAGTTCCCAGTGATGGCCTTATGGCTTTCTTGGCATTCTTGGTGAGATGCTGCCGATGGGTATAGGTGTCATGAGTACAAAGGCCTGAATTCAGCCTGAATCAGGCTGGATGTGGCTCTGGGCAGCCTGGTCTGGTGGTTGGTGACCCTGCACATAGAAGGGGGGTTGAAACTCAATGATCACTGTGGTCCTTTTTAACCCAGGCCATTCTATGATTCTATGATCCGTAGTAAGTTATGCACACTAACGGTAACATCCTATCTAAGTAGTGAGTGCTCATGCAAGAATTGCATGTACTGCTCTTCTGAACACAAATTACATATGTAGATGTGTATTATTTAAAGACTACTTATTTCGGTATGCTACCTAACAAGATACTGACTGTTGTTACCTGGAAGTGTCAGTGCAGAAATCAAGGAGGAGGGCTCAGGTCCATTCAAAGCTTACTTCTTTTTGAGATACATGGCGATTCAGACGTATCCTTAGCACCTGTGATACATCAATACATACATTAAGCATCTGTGATTGAGAGAAAAGACATTTTGTGGGTCAGCTCAGCCTAAGCCTTACAGAGGCCAACTCTACTTCTTGCAGGCAGTTTGTATCCTATACAGTCACTCTCATCAGTACAGTTGGTCGATTACAAAACACATTATTTCCAACATACTACTCCAAGCATCTGTATTAGAGATGATTGATATTTAACAACTATGAATATGTACTATGAAATCTTTGAACAATGGTTGCTAAAAGAGAGGGATCTCTTTATATCCACCAGCACACTTGGCTTTTCTTTGGAGAGCAGCAGAGTGTAACATGTGGTTCTGTGGCAGTTTTCTTTTTAACCCCCTGGTTACGTTCTCCCCTCTGACCCCTGAGAGCAGCACAGACTCCCTAGAACCGTGCCCTGCTCACCAGCCATATGGGTGTAACCGGCATTGGAAAGCAGCTCGCTCCATTCCACTGGTTTGATACCGATCTGAGGCAGGCCTTGCATGGTTAAGGAGCACTGCTGGCTGTATTAATATGTGGTAAGATGAAGAAGGTCAACCTGTAACTACAGGCCTTTAGGTCTAATGCTACTTGGAGCAGGTAACTTCTTGGGAGGCATTGCCAGACACAATCAAAGCAAGGCGCCGAGTTTGTAGCTACCTAAAGCTCCTGGCCACTTAGCAGTGAAGAATGGAGAATAACAAACTGGAAGTGGTATCACTGATATGGGCAAATGGGGGAGAAAGGTGGAAGGGCTGTCAGTGCCTCACAGCTCTATCACTGTAACTCTCATAACCCACTCAACCTAAACCTTTCTATTCTGCTATTTCTTTTCTTTTTCTCTATGGTGTTTTTTCACTGAGGAGCACTTCTTTACTTTTGGAAACAGCGAAGATAAATACGTGTTACATGGGCAGTCTGCAGAGGGGAGTCCATGGGAATGCACAGAGAAGCCAAACTAAAGGAAGCTGACGGTGAGGATACGCTGAGTGCTCTGGTAAAAGAGCAGAGGGAGACGGGAAGGGGAGAGCAGAGAGGGTCTGCGGGACGCTTTGCAGCAGTACAGCCGTATCACCGTGGCTTTATAAGCGCTCATCCCTGCGCGGGACGCAGCACGGGCAGCCCGCTTGGCAGGACCCGGGCTTGGCTCCGGCCTACAGCCGGCAGCGCGTCCTCCTTCGGCTCCTCCCGGCGGCTTCCTGCCCGCCGGCCCCGCTCGTGCCGCCTCCCCGCTCTCTCACCGTTCCCGCGTGCCGCACACCGCGCCTCGCCTCACTTCTCCTCGCTTCTCCTCTCCCCTCCCGGGGCTGTCAGCCCGGCGGGCACCGATGCCGACCCGGGAGCCGCGAGCCGGCGGCGGCGTCGCCGCAAGATGGGGGCGGCGCGGAGCTTTCGGTTTCGGCGGGGCAGCCCGGCTGCCCGGCCCGCTCTGCCCCGCTCCGTCGAGCCTTACCGTGCCTGCGGGCTCCGTCCTGCCGCCTCGCCGGCCCCTGCCGAGCCCCGCGGCCCGGCGGCGGAGGTCTCGCCGCGCCCCGCCGCTGCGCCTGCTCGGAAGTGGAGGAGGCGGCTCGGGCCGCGGCTGTCGCTCCTCCGTCGGCTCTTGCGCAGGGTAACCGGGGCTGCGCGAAAGTCACACACCCTGCGACGGGAAGCGGGCCTGGAGAGGCAGGGTTGTGGCTGATAACGCAGACTATGGAGAAACGCGTTTCTTTGCTGCGGCATCGGTGCTTAAAAAGCGGCGTAGCGTGGAGGAAACGTGACTCAGCTGCAGAAATGCATAACCGAGGACCGGTGTAAAGCATCCAGTCCATTCAGCTCTGCAGAGGTCAGCCCGCTTCTGACAAACTTATTACACTAACACAGCTTCTTAATGCATTCTATTGTTTTCATTAGGAAAGCTGTTCAAAAATAGAAATGGCTAATGTAGCATCTTTACATAAGACCAATCCCTAAATCACAGTTTGTTCAGTGAATAACTGCCTTTCCCATTCTAGGGAATTCTTGCACTCCTGACAGTGCTGAGTGGGTGCTGCGGAGCTCAGGGCTCTGCACTAACAGAACAGCAGCGGCAGGTCCATACGGGAGGTAGTAGCAGCCCACAGATTATGTTTAAGGGAGGGGGTTTTTCTACAGCTGGAGATCAAGCTCTAGAAACGTGATGAAGCGTCCCAGTAAAGGATCCAGTAGGCTGTTTCCGTTTCCTGGTGGAAGCTGAGGGCCAAGACTATTGTAGATCAAAAAGAAACACAATGGCTGGGGGGGTGGAATTGTTTAATTCTGTGCTAAACCCCACAGTGAGTTTCCTTGATAAGGTTCCTTTGCTGTGAAGGACTTCTGAGGCTATGTCTGTATCAGTCCTATGCCTCTGTTGCAAACAAAATAATCATACTCCCTTCAGTATTGTAAAAGCTCTGAGGTTTCACAGTGGTGTGTAATGCTGGCATATCCTGGGACTCTGTCCCTCTGCAAGTACAGAAACCAACCTTTATTCCCCTCTGTGGTGGTCATCAAGGAAACAGATTTTTTTAAACCACCGGTGCATTCTTATTTGCCCTTTCAGAGAAAGAGGCAGTCTGACTTGTGCCTTCTGTTTCTTCTTAAATATCTTTATGGATGATCTGACACCAAGCTGGGAGGGAGTGTTGATCTTCCTGAGGGTAGGAAAGCCCTACAGAGGGATCTGGATAGGCTGCATTGATGGGCTGATGCCAATTGTTCAGCAGGACCAAGTGCTGTGTCTTGCACTTTGATCGCAGCAACCCCATACATTGTTACAGGCTTGGTGCAGAGAGACTGGAAAGCTGCCCATCAGAAACGGACCTGAAGGAGTTCAAGAAATGTGCAGATGTGACACTGAGAGATGTGGTTAGTGGGCATGCTTGTGATGGATCGACAGTTGGATGTGATGATCTTAGAGGTCTTTCCAACCTTAATGATCTGTGATTCTGTTCTATAATTCTGTTGGCCAGCATGTTCCTCCACAAGAAACAGACCCATACCTGGCAGCTTTCTATGAAGTGTCTCTTTGGAAAGAGAGGTGGGAAGTGGCAGTGTGTGGAGAGACAGAACAACATTGGTGGTAGATGGTCACTTCAAGGCTGAAGTTTCTCCTTGGGCCTGAAGGCAGTTTTCTACACTTTGTTAGACAAACAAACAGCTTCTTTCCTGTAAATCTCCACAAAATGCTGAGTCCAACTGCTACTGCTCTAAACAGTAATAAAAAATAATTATAATGAATAATGATGATGATGGCGATGGAACTGGCATGTGCCTAGTGCATCCCTGTTATCAGCTGATTCTGGATTGACTAGAATGGAAACAGTCACTGGTGTTCAATGCTCTGGCAGCTCTGAATGGAAGGGCTGTTAACACCTATAGTAATTCGAAGGCCTAGGGCAGTCATGCTGAGATGACAAATTAAGTTTAATGTAATTTGAGGACAGGTGTTTCTTGGTTGTCCGTATTGAGAAGTGTTATAAAGGAGGCTGTACTGAAACCTACAGTCCAGAGATTCTGAGATGGTGTAGCAATGAAATAAAGCAAAAATTAGTTCAGTCATATCTCAGAACTGTGGGGAAGTTATTCACTTTTGGCTTTCTGTTGCAATGCCAGGCATTACGAAAATCATTTGACAGCATTTTGTTTCTGGGTTTCTTTGATGCTCTTCTTTGTTTTTGTTTTTCTGCTTCTTTCGAGCTTTGCATTACGTCCGTGGCTGAGGACAGGAAGTAAGATGGCTAAATCTCTAACAGTTGTGTGGTTGAAAACCTTTCAGTATTAGTAGTAATATACCAGTGAGCTCTGGGCAAAAAAAGACAGAAATTAACATTTCTTTGTTGGTTCTGAAGAGCTCAGTGATGCCTGCTATGACACCCCTTCTTAAAATGAATAGGGAAAATGAACTGATCCACAAATGCAATCTGAAGTTACACAGAAATCTCTTAATTGTGACTGAGAAGAAAGGAAGGCTATCCTGCAATGGGCAATAACCTCAATACTTTTTTTTTTTTTTAAGGCTCTTCACAATAATGTTTTTATATGAGCAAAAATGTTAAATTGTAGTATTAAAGAAAATAAAACAAACTCACGGGCACTACTGCACTGCTGAAAAGTGGTGGGGGTTGATTAACAGGAAGTATCAGAACACCAAAGTGCTGGACCAAGGTTACCTGGAACAGTTACCCATCTTATTAATCTTAAAAATAAAATGAGATCACAATAAGTTTGTGCTGTACAGGCGAAGGGACTTTTTAATGGAAACCTGGACTTCCTTTCTGTTTGTGACTGTGGTTAGCTGCCAGGTAGTTGCGCAGAGGCCCTTTCTTTTCTGTGTCTGATGTGCATTAGGAGCTGTATAGAGACTGGCACTCTGGTGGGATGTGGGTTTGATGGCACTGTGGCTGCCCGTGGCTGCAGGCTCCATGGGGAGTAGCAGGGAGGAGCGATCCCTCACGCTGAATGTTCCCAGCTCAGGAGTCAATGCTGAGAGGTTAATTCTGGGCTCAGCACCCTGCCCAGGACACTGTACGGAGGGATGATTGGTGGACAATACCCTAAGCAGGTATTTGTCTGTAATCTTTCTGTAATCTACATTTTAATCTAAAGCTAAAGCATTATCTGGTCTAATTGATCCCACTGCTGTCCAACAGCTGTTAAGATATTATGTTGTACAGTTGATATTACAGGGAGAGACCTTTAGATACCTTTTGCCCACCAGTTGTACAAGAACTATTGAATTTCCTTGATGCCATAGACGGTAGAGGAGGAAGAAGCTACAGTACTGTGCAACAATCAGCATTGAGGGCCATATCCCCTAAGGGAGCACAAATGTAGAATGTGATGCCCCTTGAGATGTGGGACTACTACTGAATGCAGCCACAATTTCCTATTGTTGTTAAGTTAGAAGATCTTCCACGATCCTCCTTGGATGCTGAGGTGTGGCCCAGCAGCTGCTGTAAGTGTAGAGAATAGTAAGAGGATTTACTTTCCCTTGGGCTTTATATTGAGTTCCAGTAAAGGCATTACCTTTGTTCTCCGCATCCCACTGGAGTAAATTGTACTTGCAGATCTGGCAGTCTGCGTTCCGAAAAGAGATGGTTAGTCCTTGTTTTCTTTCCTATGTCAGATATTAGCAAAAAAACATTCTCATTTCATCAAGGGCAATTGAGAATTCAGTAACAGCTGTGAAGTGCTTTGGCTGCACAATCCCTGCGAAGAAACAGACTTTCTTCTGTAGTCATGGCACCCGCTTGACACACAGCTGTATCCCATGTCACCCCTCATCCCCTCCCGTTGTAGCCACCCAAACTGAGCTCGAAGGGGAACATGTGCTCGAGCTTCCTGTCAGGGTCAGGTGGCAGCAGCATTTTCTTACAGCCTTCTGGTAGCAGGGAGCAATAGTGACAGGAACAGGCAGACCCAGCTGATCCACATGTGGCTCTAAGGCTGGAATCACTGACACAGTTTTGTGTTTCTGGATCAGGGGACACACAACACCAGGCCTGCTGGCATCTAATGGGATGCACCTTTCTCATGGGATTTTTGTACAAGAGTTACCTGAGCTGATCAGTAGAACTTTAAACCAGAATCCGTGGGGAAAAGGAATAAAACCATATTCACATGGTGAACCTGATGAGTTATAGGATGGCACGACAAAATTTGAGGGCTGTGTGCTAGAGAGATCCTTCAGTCAGGCTGAGGAGGTGCTGGCTACAATGAAGCACCTTTGAAATGTTGTTACACCAGTGCCTGCAGCACCAGGAGCAAGTGAGAGGAGCCGGAAGCCTTGGCTCAGTCCCAGAGCTACAACATCACTGGCATCAGTGAAGACTGGTGGTCAGAGCCCTGTGACTGGTGTGTTGCTATGTACTGTTCTGGGTTCTTCAGCAGGGACAGGCAGGGCAGGTGAGGTCAGGTGGTGGCTGTGTGTGAGAAAGTGGCTGGGCTGTACAGAGCTGGCAGCTGGTGATGGCATGGTTGGGAGCCTCTAGGTAAGGATTAAGGGACGAGCAAATAATGGAGATGCTGTTGTAGGAGTCTGCTATGGACCACCCAGTCAGGACAATGATAGCAATGAATTATTCTTTAAGAATCATGGAATCATAGAAAGGTTTGGGTTGGAAGGGACCTTTAAGATCATCTACTTCCAACCCCCAACTACAGGCAGGGACACCTCTCACTAGACCAGGTTGCTCAAAGCCTCATCCAACCTGGCATGGAAAGCCTCAGGGGGGGGTTATTCACTGCCTCGCTGGGCAACCTGTTCCAGTGTCTCACCACCCTCACAGTAAAGAACTTCTTCATGATACCTACTCTAAATCTACTCTCTCACTCTCACTCAGTACTTCTAAGAAATTGATCCTTTTTTTTTTTTTCTTTCCTTATTAACCACAGACTACTGTCTAAAAATTCTCCCTTGAGTTTTTGAAAGGCATGTGCCGCGACACATATGTACCATGCACAGTGCGTGCTACATAGGAGGCACTGAAAGTATCTCAGCACCCACTGTTGCACAGTTGGCTGGCTTCTAAAGCCCTGCAAGAGCACCCTTCTGCAACCATATTTTATCTGGTATGCGTCCACACCCTTAGACACAGTTCAGAGTTCTGATTACCTCTTCCCAGAATAGGTATAGCAAGGCAGACATGAAATAAAGGAGTGACAAGAATTATTATGTGCCACATGGAGCAGTTTCTGTGTGCTAAAAGTCTACACAGGAATAAACTGAAATGACTGTGAAGAGTTGCAGGTGGACAGTTGTTCTTGGTTTATTTATAACCAAGATCACATAATCTCTTTGTGTAATGGCTCTCAAATTGCAATGATGTTTTACATATGAGCAGTTAAAGCCATGGAGAGTGATGATCTGACTGATACAGTCTATTTGCATTTCCAGGAGGCTTTTGACCATGTTTCCTATCAGAATTTTTGATGAAGAGTTAAGGTTAAGAAAGGTTATACGATGGACACACGTCTAAAGGACAGGACAAAGAAGGCAATTGTAAATGGTCAGTTCTCTGTTCATGGGTTGTTACAAGTCAGGTTCTGCAGGGATCTGCGCTGCTGAAAATAAATGATGTGGAAAAGGATGTGAGCACGGAGGTTAAGAAAGTTTGCTGATAATGCAGTTGTTTCACATGAGAGAAGCCCCCTTTAGCTGCCTCTGCCAGGCAGCTCAGTGGTCCTGCTGCTCTTTCGAAAGTCTGCTTCCTCAAAGCCAGGCAGCAAGCAGGTTAAACCAGCAAAAGACCTCCAGACTCGGGGCTTGCTTACAGTTCTGCATCCTCTCACCTCTCCCATGGTGTAGGTGTTTTCTGACCGGTTGGGTGAGAAGTGACTCAGACGAGCTATTTCATCAAGAGGGCAAGTTGCTGATGGATTGTGCTTATCAGTTTTGGCAGGGGTGAGGAATTAAGAGGGGCTAATGTTGACCATCCTCAGCCTTAATTTATTAGGGGATGTTTTTTCTACCTGCTGCAGATCACTTGGAGCCTCAAGTGATGATCAGTGCTATAGGCACGTGCACCTCTGTCTTCAGCATTCCCAGTGAGCCCCTGAACCTACAGAGTTGCTGCCTATTTCATTGTGCCTTTTATCTCTTTCCCATGGAAAATTGCGAAAGGTGTCTTGTTTGTATTGATGCTTGGAGAATTAATCTGAGAATCTTCTGTGGGATCTTTTCTGCTAAGCCAGGATTTTCTCTATTTTTGAGGGCTTTGAGAGCTTAATGTTATTTTGAGACAAGGCTGCAACCCACCCTGGTGACAACTAATGGGCACTTGTTTTCCCGGTGACAGCCTTGCTCATGTTTTTTCCTTGAGCTTTGCAGAGTTTGAGTACAGGGTGTGAGTCCTCTTCTCATTCAAGTCACTTCTAATCTGCTCCACTCAAGACAGAGGAACTGAGGCTGCATTTTACATTTTGACTCAAACAGAGTAATGATAACAGATTTCTTCACGTCATTGACAGACAGACTCGTTATGTTGGAGTGAAAAGCTGGAGCTCCTGAAGTCAGTGAGATCAAAATTTATTCCAACGAGATCCATGTTTTTTTAAGGCTTTGCTTTTATTTTATCTTCATATAGTTTGAAAAAAAACCAACAACTTCCAAACATTCCAGACTTACTTGTATTTATGAAGGAACTTTCCATAATTTCATTACTCAAGCAAGTAAACAAACGTAACTGTGATTAATAGTCCAGCTCATTGATGAGTACTTGGAAAAAAATCAAGTAAATACCAAAACAGATACTCCGTGTACAACAGGTACGAAATACTGAAACAGATCATGTCCAACAAAAAGTAAGTAAATGCAGACAGAATCCTAGAATTGATGTGCTTGTGGTGACAGCTGCAGGAGGAGCAAAGATATTTGAGGTTAGGTTTGGACCACGTGTAACTATCTGTTCTTTCAGTTCTAGTCATGATTGCAGGTCACCTTGTGTCACAGAGAATGTGTGTGGCAGGGGTGCCTGTTTTTTTGTTTGTTCCCTTGTTTTAATGACTGTGAAGCCAAAAGCTTACCATGACATGCAAACCTGATGATAGGTAGGTCAGTAGTTGTGAGGCGTGAGGGAATGTCACACGTGCGTGGTGGACTGGCTCCTCTCTGAGGCTGGAGAAAAGCCCTGCTCCTCACAGCAAGCCCTGCTGCCCTCCAAACTCAGCACCGATCCCTGCGACACTTGAGCAGTTGGGATACGGTCAGTTAGCACATCCCAGGGCTGAGGACACGCAAGATGATCAAGGGCAGGTCTCCCCTGCACTGGGAAGCCTATCGCTGGGCCCAGCACTCCAGCTGCGGCCTCCTTAGAGCTGAGCAGAGGGGCAGGATCACCGCCCTTTGCACGCTGGCAGCACGCTGGCACCTCGTGCAGCCCAGCACAGCACTCACCTTTGCGGGCAGCTCCTTGCCGGTTCAGCCGAGTGTGTGGCAGGACTCCTGGGTCCTGTCCAGCTGGGTGGCCCCGGCAGCGGTGTGGCCAGGAGGTGTTCCACCCCAGGTGCAGAAATTTGCCCTTCCCCCCACTAGTTTAAACAGTGGGATTATTGGAGTAACTTGTGCTCCATCTCGCAACCTGTTGGGGCCCTCATGTGTTTTGTTAGCACTGCCATGAGTGTCAATGCATGGTGTTGGAAATAAGGTTGCATTTCTATGCCCTCCCCAAGGACCGGGATATGGAGGAAACATCACGGGTAGGGACAGCAATGCCAACGGCCTTGTCAACAACACAGAGACTTTTTCTTCTTCGTTGTAACAGATGTTTATTTTGTGTACAAAAGGAAGCGGGCCGAGAGGTAGCTGTTGTCCTCCCAGCCCGCTGGAGCCGTGCTCTGACGGCAGTGCGGTGCAGCCTAGCGCCGCCGCCGGGGCCGCCTCTTGCGGGGCGAGGGCGAGTCCTGGCGGCTGCTGCTGGCCTTCCTCTTCGGGGGGCGCCGGGGCCCCCCACACGAGCGGTCCCTGCCCTGGGCGGAGGGGCCCGCTGCCGCCGCCTGCCCCGGCTCCTCCTGCGGGTCCTGCACCGAGGGCGCGGTGGCGGTGCTGGGGTGCCCGGGTCCCCCAGTAGAGCTGCCGGGCAGCTCCTCGGTGCTGGGCCCCGCGGGGCCGGTGGTGCGACCCGGGCCCGAGGCAGGAGGCTCCCGATGGGAGGTGCTGGTGATGGGGATGGCTGCAGGGCTGTCCTCCCGTCCTCCAGCAGCATGGTTGTCCCTGTGGTCCAATTGGTGGCGGATCGTGGGGCCGTACAGGGCTGCGGCGGTGCTGATAAGCCTTCTCACGAAGGTCACCACGTCGCCGCTGGTGATGAGCTGCAGCGCCTGCACCAAGGCCGCCTCGTCCAGTCCATGCTGACAGAGGAAGTTGATGGTGGTGCACTGTCCCGCATAGACTTCCCACCAGTCATCGCTGGACACCTGCTGGATCTCCTCCTGCAGCCATTGGCGCAGGGGTTCGAGGTCTTCTGGATGTTCCCTGAAGAATGCAGCCCAGACCTCGGCTGGGAAGCTGTGCTCAGGTGGGATGAGCACCGGCTCTGCAGGCCCCTGCTCGTCCTGCAGGCCTTGATCTGAGTGCGCTGCGGGCTGCGGGACAGCACACTCAAGGTAATCATCATCCGACCTCACCGAGTATCGGATTGTTGTTATTTGGTGGCCACATACGGCACAACTCGGTTTCTTGTTTGCCCACCAGATGGCACAGCCGTAGCACAGCTGGTGTTGGCAGGGGGTCACGTAGGTGACATCTTCCCGAATTTGCCCGCAGATGGGGCAGATCCATTTGGATGCTACGTCCATGGCCCCGGGCTGTGCGGTGGGCTGGGGAGAGCTGAGGTCGGGAAGCTGCTCCCCTCACAGGTGCTGCAGCAAGCAGAAGGTGTTACGAACTGCAAAAGAGAGAGAGAGGCCACGGTCACTGGCTGCCCCGCTCCCTCAGCGGCAAACCCTCCCGGTCCCTGTTCCCCACCAGCTGCTGCAGGGGCCACGGTGCTGCAGGCACCACTCACCTCTGCCGCTACAAGCGCACCCTGTGCGGCCCCAGCTGCCTGAGGCAGGCAGGGCTGGGGGAAACGCTGGTGATGCTGTGGGATGGGCACCAGGAACTGGCGCCAGCAGCCCCACAGCTCAACGCAACCAACTCGCTCAGTGCTCCAAGTCTCGCAGCTGTGCTCAACTGGAGTCCAGGCACGAGTGCACACTGGCCTCTGCCAGAGCCTGAGTCTATACAGCGAGGGCTAGCGAGGTCACAGTCATCTCCATTGCTGACATCACAACCCCTTGGTCGGTGACCTCACCGTCCACCACTGCGTGTGTTGGGGCCCCAGTCTGGGCCTCCATTGCCCTCCATCATTCCGTGATTTTCCTTTGTAATGGTGAAAGACTTGGGGAAATAAAATTTGCACGTTTCTACTCCCCATGTTACTTGTAGCCAACTTGTGATTAGTTGGTGCCACAAGATGCCACAAGAAAGCTGGACTGGTTCAATATGCAGCAAGGGATGCCACTTTGGCTGTCCTGAGGACCAGCTCCTCACAGTCGCTGTCTGCCTGCACTACATGGGTGAAGGATTGCACACCCTGTTTGCAGGAGCCTGCTGCTATTGCACAGCTTAAGAATCCCCTGCTGGCACGAGGCGCTGCCACGCTGCCTACCTGCGCTGCTGCACGCGCTTCTCCGCGATGTCCCGGCTGCCTGCTGCCAGCAGGGCCTGGGTACAGCACAGGTGGCTCTGAGACGTGTCCGAGAGCTGCGCTAGCAGCACCCAGAGCACGTTCCAGCTCCAAAGCTCGCCCTGTCCACACTCCAGTCCTCGCACACACGCTCGGTCGGAGGCCAGGCACGAACTGCCGGGCCGGGCTGCCGCGCCCGCGTTAAAGCAGCGTGGGCCAAGCCGTCACAATGCATCACACAGAGACGTCACAAACCACGGCTTGGCCGTGTTGCCAGTCCTCACCTTCACTGGGGGACATCACCACCCGTCCCACGGTGATGTCGCCATCCGTCGCTTGGTCATCACCGTGCGCCAGGCTCACCTGCTGCACGTGTGCTAGCAGCACTGCAGCCCCAGCACACACTCCTGGGGTTTCTCCAGTGCTGCTGCCCCCTCCATTCCCCCCACATCTCGTGTGCTCAGAGGCAGTATTTCACACCAATCACCTGCACCACAGGCCCATTGGGTGGCTCTGGCCATGGCATGCAGCCCCAGGCTCATACACTGAATGTTTATAATTCAGTAAAAGTTCACGCTTCCCCCTGCCTCTTGGACTAGATTATCATAGAGGTCTTTCCTGCCTTAATGATTCTATGATTCTATGCTACCCACATGCATGATCGCTGTTTAGTGAAGCTTTTCTTGATATTGGCAGCATTCCTTCATTGATGCACGTTCCTGGGGTTTCCCCAGTGCCGCTGCCCCCTCCATTCCCCCCACATCTCCTGTGCTCAGCGGCATTGTTTCACACCAATCCCTGGCACCTGGGCCGTCTTCCCACAGTCCATCGGGTGGCTCAGGGCATGACACACAGACCCAGGCATGTCGAGCAAGGTTTATTATTCAATAAAATTTCGGCTTTCATCTGTTCCGTGGACTCTATGATCTTAGAAGTCTTTTCTAGCCTTAATGATTGTGTGATTTATGCTATGTGCAAAATTGCTGTTGAGTGAACCTTTCAATTCTGGAACATGAGGTCATGCTGCTATCCCCTAAGGATGCTGACAGCATTCCTTCTCTGATGCGTTTAATTTTTTCTATTTGATCTTAAGTGTGCAGCGGTCCAGTCTGCGGCAAAGCCAGCACTGCAGAAGCAGCGTAGGGCTGCTAATTAGCTTGAACAGGGTAGCAAAAAGGGATTCCTTTTTACTCGAACAGAGAACCTACACCACAGGCCCATTGGGTGACTCTGGCCATGGCACGCAGCCCCAGGCTCATACACCGTGAAGGTTTATCATTGAATAAAAGTTCACGCTTCCCCCTGACTCGTGGACTCTATGATCATAGAGGTCTTTTCCTGCCTTAATGATTCTATGATTCTATGCTACCCACATGCATGATCGCTTTTTAGTGAAGCTTTCCCCAACATTGGCAGCATTCCTTCATTGATGCATTTAATATTTTCTATTTGATCTTAAGTGTGCAGTGGTCTGGTCTGCTGCAAAGCCAGCCACTGCAGAAGCAGCATAGGGCTGCTATTTAGCTTGAGCAGCAAAGGGAACCACGTTTGAGTAGAATGGAGAACTAGAATTGCTAATAGGCTTTCATTACTGAGATGCTGAGTAGCCACTGGAGCAACTGTCTCTGCTTGTCAGAGTGCCGTGGAATTAACTGACCACCAGTGAGCAGGATGTGTGTGTGCCTGAATGTGGTCACCTATGCAAGAACGGAGGGCAGTCACAGGTGACGATATGGTTCCAGGTCTGTAAGCAAACTTCATTTTTCCTCATTTTGGAGTCTCAGTCGAAGCTCCTATGTTTCACAATACTTTGCTGGATCTCGGCTTTGATGGAAACATTTCAGTACACAACCTAAGACTTCTTTGCTCACTGTTCACAATGACATTTTTTTATAACTGTCTTTTCTGGGACAAAGGTTACTTCTGTTGGAAACTTTATTCCAAGACGCCCAGTCTGATAGTAGTCATTAAGCTGTTTTCCGTTTTGAAAATTCATGGAATCATGGTGGGATCGTGAAAAAAAAAGCTTAGGTGATCACTAATGGCTGTGTGCTGTCATTGGATTTGAGTTTGATTCTTTGCTCTTCTGTGTGTTCTCCTTCCTCTGATAAGTTCCTGCATTTGTCACAGCGGGATGGTTTGGGACGGGATCTACTTTTGTGTGTTTGTCTGTGCACTTTCTAGACATGTAGACAGAGGTGAGCAGAGACAAAAATGCAATTTATATTCATATAAAATATGTTTGTCAGAAGTACTCGTGCTATCAACCAACATAGAATTCTATTCCAGAGAAGCAAAGAATTCATGTAAATATTTCTCTCAGCACACCATATGTATGGGAACTGCTGAACCACGGCCTGAACCTCTGATTGATCACCTGAGGCGAGCAATGAGTCAGCCACGAGAGCACAGGTGAAGACAATTCACCTGTGCTGCCAGAAGAGGTGGAGCCTGGCTGCACCTCTCATAGACCCATTGAAGAGCTGCCTGCCTCTGGGGGAAGTTCTTTGCTGGAGATTCATTTTGCTTGTGCTTTGTAAGTGAGTCCAGGATACAGGTACGTATTCTATCTTTTCTGCTTTGGTGTAATAACTGCCTAGCCAAGCTCTCTGGTATACCTCATAATTATAACATCCGTACGTTCTTTGATTGTACACCATGGCTGCAGACCACAGTCTGTAAAACAAGTTCAGTGGCCTGGTAAAATCTGCCTTTTTTGTTGTTGTTGTTGGTTGGTTGGTTGGTTAGGTTTATTTTTGTGTGCGTTTATTTCTTTATCTATTGTCTTGGAGATGTCTGAGAGGTTGGCATGCTTCTTTTTGCAGCAGGAAGTTCAAAGCATTTGGCTAATGCAGGCTGAGGTTTTTTTTTTTTCATTTTAGTTTCATTAGTTGTCCTTAGGGAGTAACAACAAGTATTCCTCTCACCCTGAATAATGTCTTATTCTTTCCAAAGTTTTAGAAAATAATTTTCTTCTGTCGAGTTCACTAGTCAGATTAGCCGACACAGTGAAGAGTGAGAGGGAATCCTTTACTGAGCAAATGGTTTGACCTGACTGGGCTTTGCTGTGAGATTCTGTTGGCAGGAAATTGTAATAGGTGTTCTTTTAGAATTTTTACGTGCATTGTGAATCCTTGTCCACCAGACAGTGGCAAGAAATTTCCTTCTTGAGAAAGTCCTTAGAATGTTCAAGAAACATTTAGATGTTGTACTAAGGGATATGGCTTAGTGGGGAAATGGTGGTGGTAGGTGGATGATTGGACTGGATGATCTCAGAGGTCTTTTCCAACCTTGGTGATTCTATGATTCTGTTCTTTGATTCTTTTCAGATGTTCTGTATATACATGGTATCACAAGGTCAGCTCTCAGCTGAAAAGCCAGATCTGATAATCATAGTTGCTATATAGAAAAGAAGAATTTCCATGTCAGTTGAGATTTTTTTTTTCTTGATACCAGATACTCATCTGTTTTCTGGCGAAGTAAGCACCATAATTATAAAATCCAGAAAACTGTAAAGCTAGGTTCCACATATCTGAAGATACTCTGAGGAATATGGATAATACTGTGTGTCTTCTGAAGAATTATTCCCCTCCAAATCAGTGAGTCTTCCACGGTTAGGCACTTATTTTCCTGCGGAGAGGGTTTTCACTTGTTCTTCAATCCCTCTTTAGATAACTTGAAGGTATTTTCCTTGTGTCTTTTGGACAAAAATGTACTTTCCCCACAACTTGTGCATATGGCATTTTCCATTTTATTCCCATTCACTTTCATGCGCAAGAGATATTGGACCAAGGCAGAATTGTCTATTGCTCTGAGTGCAACTGTACATCCTCTTATATTATCTGCAGTCAAGCTTCATAGCTAAAAGGCACAAGTGTAGATCTTTTGTTTAAAAAAGAAACAAACAAACAGGCCTGGCCACAATGAGATTGAGTATAGGTAGTGATTTCCTGGCCAGTAAGAAAGAGGCAGTTGGTATGAAGAGTGTGGAAATAAAATTGGCAATGTAGTTTACTGTTTCATAAGCACTGGTAGAATTTGCATCTCTTGTGTTACAACCACGTGCAGGCAGAATGTCTCTGTTCATGTGGGCAAGGATAGTTCTTCACAAAGAGCTGTGCATCCACCATTGAAGAGAATTCCTCAGAAATCAATAAAGACAAATGTTTTATTGACAGCTAAGCTGCCAACTGTAGTATTCAAGATAGCTATAATGCATATGAATTCTGCAGCTAACATTCTTATATTGAGGTAAAGCACCCATAAGAGTAGAAAAAGTATCTGTAGTCTTGTGCTTGAACGTTAATTAAAATACCACTCAGGAGTGCAGTTTATGGGTTCTTCCTTCCAAAGAGTCTTCAATCGCTGTGCCCAGGCAGTAAGCATCTCCTTCCTTTTCCCTTCAGAGACGTATTCCGGAGCAAAGCAGATGTGAGGCTCAAGGACTTTCACACCACAAAAGTGCATGATGCCGTGCTAAACCCAAAAGAAAGGAAGACACGCCTTAGCAGATAGTTAGCTTTGCACTTTCAATTCTAGCATGTGGAATATCCAAATTTAAAACTGTTTCTGTGACCCTATGTAGGACA
The DNA here is from genome assembly GCA_035772895.1 of Perdix hodgsoniae. NCBI lineage: Eukaryota > Metazoa > Chordata > Aves > Galliformes > Phasianidae > Perdix > Perdix hodgsoniae. The sequence goes on along the minus strand of JAPSGF010000030.1, from coordinate 2,671,289 downwards.
GGTTTTCTAAACCAGTGCCTTTATCAGGAGAAGGGAAATTAATTGCAGGCATTTAATATTGATCTTGGCAGTTGGTTAGTGTTGAAGGGCAGGCATTAGGCAGAATGGCATGCAGTGGACTGAATACGGCCAGCTTCACTGATCCTGATCCGTGGAATTTCAGCTCAACTTGCCCTTTCTCTCTGTGTATGTCCGAATTCACAGCTGCATTTAACGTTCTTTATTATGTTCATTTGCAAGATATGCAGCTGGGTAGCTTGTAGATAGTTGGAATTAGCAAGCTAGTTATATCTTTTTATAATATACAATAAATTTTATGTAAAACTAACATCAATACAGTTGAAAGAAATTGAATAGTAGAAATTCAGGCAAATGAGTAACAACAACAACAACTGATTTCATTTATTATACCTGCATGGGCCACAGGATGTAGCGGATATCACCACTCATACTTCCTTTTGCATATATCTCTTCAGTTCCTCCAGTTGTGAAGGAAAACATAGCTAATTTGTTCTAGAATTAAAAAACAAAACAACGCAGTGCTTAAGTTAGGCATGTTTAAAGAAGAGTTGCTGAACAGCTTATGAGAGATTCAGGGAAAACTGGACATCATCAATTTCTAGGGGTGTCCTGTTTCCTAGAGCTGAGACGTAGCAGCAGCCTGGAGTCGCAAGCTGAACATGTGCAGCTAGTCAATGGACTTTGCACCAGGGTTTCAGGCAGAGACTCATCATAAAGAAAAGGAATTACATATACTGACAGCCTTTTACAAAACAGGGCTGACCCTCACTTTCTCTGATCAAATGTTTGGAAAACTGTGGCTGGAAAGCACTGTACTGAGGATATCTTTATTCCCTTCTCTCATGAATGCGGAAATTGAATGCTATCATCCTCATTCAGACTTGGGATTGCTTGTCAATTTCCAAGCTGTAACTAGTTCTCAAATTATTTCTCAGGTGTTCTAAAACCCCCATGTTTCTTCTGATTCATTAACTGTGGTATTGGCCACAGGTTTGTACCCAGCATGTGTTCTCTCTGTCTTAGTAACTAAAACTACATTTTTCCTGGCATGACTCAGTGCAGTATCTCAGCTTCCTTGCCTGTAATTAGCTTGCAGCTACGATGATTGTAGTTTACTCCTATTCAGCTCAGTGGGGCAGCATTTCTGATATGCTCCAAAAGTAATGCCTTCTGCTTATTTTCAGGGAAACTACAACAGATACAAAAAGCATATAATGTTATCTCACTGTTGCCACTGCTGAAATGTATCACTCACCACCTCGCTGTGCTCACAGCCCCTGTTTGGTCTCCCGAAATGTCCAGCCAGCACTGATGAACGTCAATGACTGGCATGTTTTCTGCATGGATGAATTAAGTTCCACACCTTTGTTTCATACACACTTCCATGTCAGATGTCACTTGGTCAGACCACTCCTCTGCTTCCATCTGTCACGCAGCAACAACATCTAACAGAATACCGGAGGGAAGGTTCAACCTCTACTGCCATACCACCATCTGACATCATGGGCCAACATAATAAATTAGGAGGCATTACTTTTGGAGAGCCACTCAAATTGCAGTGCTGAAGGCCTGAATAAAGCCAGATGCTTCCAAAAGAAACAAGTAATTCCTCTGCAGAATGGAGGACAGCTGAAAGTGAGAGCTTTATACAAATATAATGGAACAGGTCACTTCCAATCCAAGCTATGCTACAGTTGTATAATTCTATGGAGAGAAAGACCATTACCTAAAGTGCACTGCAAAGGCTTTGAACTCAATAAAACAGTCTCAGAAACGTACCTTGAGCAAACCAGAGTCATAGCAGTTTGGAAAGTCGTGAGCAAATCCTTGGACCAGGACTCTGTCCATCCAGCCTTTCATGATTGCTGGCATGCTGAACCAGTACAAGGGAAACTAGGCAAAAATGAACGACCTTGTTAGTGCGGAGAGCCTAGGGTGTCCTTAGGCCTGGTCTGTAGGCAATCTCCTGTTTTCCTAATCTGTTCAGATCTTGTGCGCATCTTTGAGGAAGGAGAAGCAGTAACTGTGCTTGGCAAAAATAACTCAAGTGCTCTCTTTGTAGTAATCTCAGGTACATAGCTAAGCAGCTGTAGTGCATTAATACCATGGTGAACGTCAGAGCTGCCAGATGAATGGAAGTTGGAAAATGGTAGAGATGGAAAACGTCATTTTTCAAGCTCAAGACCATACAAAATGTGAAAGGAATGTATAAGCTAATGGTTATTGTTGCCTAAATGGCCACAGGGAGATATATTACCAGGGCATCTGGTGAGCAGTTCTGATCTGACATGATGTTCTAACACTGCCTTGCAGCCCGCTGCCATGATGATCTTGAACCACCATTCTGAGAACAAAGCTTCCTAACAGTAGGTCTCCTTTTTTTTCCTCTTTCCTTATTATTATTTTATATATAATATTATACTTTTTCTGCACCAAAATGTGCTCAACTCCTCCTGGTACTTTACAAAGTAGAAAGCAACCTCTTCCATCAGGGCATGTTTTATGGTACTTATATGAGAAACAGTAATTGGAAAATGATGAAAACATGCACTGAGATACTTGCTCAGGATGCAGTCACATCCTAAATTTCACCAGGAACAGGACAGCTGAATATATACAGTATGCCTAGGCCAACAGTTTGATTACGAATTTGGTCGCAATATTTTCCTGAATATCAGCACTCGGGAGGCCAGTACATTGTGTGCTTTATCCTTGCTATTGACTGCATATGTGCAAGCGTGTGACAGGTTTCGCTCTCTGCACTGCTGATGCTGCTGTTTCATTTAGGACCTCCTCTGCACCCAGGCATCTGCCTCCCATAGGGAACACTGCTTCCATGTGGTGGGGCTAGTGTTGCTTCCTGTGATATTTCTGGGCCTTGTGCAAGCCAAAGACAGGACTACTGCAGAAGAGGGCAGAAATGAGTTGGAAAACTCAGCTAGCAAGTCCAGATATTGCTTGTCCAACTCAGCAATGAAAGAGGCCAGTACGGTTGGGAAGTCAGAACTCCCCAGGCTTGCTGGCTGCCCCAAACTCCTTGCCCATAAAAGAAGCCATGCCCAGCTTCCTGCTGCCTGCTAACCATGGTCAGGTACATCACTGTGAATACAGAGATTACATTTGGCCTTGTGGTAGCAAATTTCTGGATTTGCTGTTATAATTACTCCAATGATTGTACTCCTGATCTGTGCTTGTTCCTGTGCCATTATTTAGCGATGAAGCCTTTGTCCATACAGCTGATGGTTTGGTGTCTGCTACAGTTTGCATTTAAACCCTTACATTGCTGTGCATAAATCTGTGTTTGCTTTGCTTGTGCTTCAAGAGGAGAGTATAGTATTGGGCTGCCTGATAATAAGGCACTGTTCTCATCCTGAGAATTACAGTGTTAGTTTACGCTCAGTACTTTATAGTCTGAGTGCACCCATGCAATTGTTTTAGAGTGCAGTGGCATAAGAAGCAGTCTTCACAAAAATATTCTAATTGCACTGTTTCTGAATGTTAGCTTCTAAGTGAAGTGCGGGTGTGAATTTTACCTGGCTGTTTTCAAGATCTGATTTCAGATGCCTTCCTATTTGCTAAAAATGTCAGTGTGGAGCCATTATTTGTGTGAAAAATTCATACTGTGCTAGCACAAATGATACACTTCATCTGGTATTTTTGATGTTTTCTGAAATGCACACCATATCAGGAAAACCTGACACCTTGAAATTGCTATGCTGGGTACAAACCATTTTATGTTGATTGCTGCATTGCTGCCTGTTCACTCTAGCTAGAGTCAATGTGCCTAATGAAATCTGCAATCTTTTCACTTACTACTCCTTTTAGGCTGTTCAGCCCTGTACATTACAACAGAAGTATTTTAATGCAATTTAAAATAACGACCTGAAAAATCAGTAAGTCTGCTTCCTGCACCTTCCTTTGCTCTTCGATCAAATCGTTGGACAAACATCCTTTCTTGTAAGCTTCCGTCATCTCCACTGCATAATCGAACTCGTTTGAGTTATGCAAGCAACCTGTGGAGAGAAGGGCACAGTCATTGCTTACTCCATCCACAGCACTGTAGCCAAATAAGAATCAAATATGTGGTGTTATCTGCAGTTCTGAAATGAGTTACTGCTTGCCTTTTTTTTCCCCACTTACATTTTTTTCATGGCTACTCAGTATCATCACAGCTGATAGACAATGATCAGATTGTAAACTGTGGAGGGATGTATGACCTGAGAGTACTGAAACTTTCACCTTCCTGAAGTAACATGCGATGTGCAAAAAGGAGACCTAATCTGGTGATGCAGGTGGATGATTTAAGAAGATGTAAGAGAATTTTGCTAATTGTTCTGCCTCTGCATTAGGGATTACTGAAACTGCAGTCACAAGCACTATGTAGCTGCTCTTCTGTTTCTGTGGCAACTCAGCAGAGGCTGGGTGGTTCCCCAGTCCCAGTATTCACTGGCTGTGCTGGCTCCATTATGATTCAGGTATGTCCAAATCAAACTACACATCCGTTCCTGCTGATTGAATTAGCAGTTCATCAGTCTTTAGCAAAAGGACTGGTTAAAAGTACAGGGAGGTGGAAGTATTGACCTTATAAACTGAACTAAGTTGTACAATGATATCTGAAGACATCTCTCACCTAAGAGAAATGGACTTCAGATGAGAGGTTGATTCAGAACAAGTGCTAATGCATTTTTGTCTCTCAGTAATCTCACTGTGAGCCACGAGTCATGCCCAGGAGCGGACTCTTAGAAATGCTTGCAGTCTCACTGTTGATAAGCATCTTCTTTCCTTGCCAGTGCTTGCCTTAGACCTGTGATATTTCTTTTTGATTCCTGTTCTAAATAAAGATCGTCAGTTCTCATAGATAGTGGTTTGTTTTTCTTGACTAGAAAAATTACCATGGCTAAATGCTATTAAATAATTGTGAGATGCCAAAACGACTCACAAGGCCATGCACTTAAATGCCTGGAGCTAATTTGCAGAAAGCACCTGTAATATTGTTCATTAAGGGGAGGTGGTTGTTCAAGTGTCTCTTCAGTTGATTGGAAATACCAGGAAAACAATGGCATCCCTGATTCCCTTCAGTCTATAGACAGAATGCTGTTTTACAGGCCTGTACTATACAGATGAATCATCTTTCTAATTGAGGGGGCATTTCTAAGAGTTAGTAAAAAACAGGTGGCATTTCTTGATCAATGTTTGCAGAAAATAAAGAAGCAGAGTCTTGTTAGTTGAGTTATATTTGTACAGAATGATAGCAACTGCTTTTCAGAGTGCACCTAACAGCATGGGTTCTAGATCGTTAATGTAGCAGGATGAACAAGATGCAAGTTTGTCTCATTGCTACTGTTGGAAAGTTTCTCACCAACAATGTCATTTCTTGTTGCCCGTGGCTCAAATTGCATTGCGTATAAGTCAGACACTGTGACACTGCAGCCCTGTTTGCTCAGTTCTTCCACAGCAACCGTCTTCAAAGATCCATTAAAAGAGTTGGGCTCTTGATGTGCATAGACTATCAGAACTTTTCTCCCTGGAGGCAGAAAGAAAAGCAGAGGACACCTTTAGGTGGAACTCAGTGGACAGTGGGTGTATTTCTTTAGCAGGCCGCGCTGCCCGACACCAGCTCAACTCAGGGCTTTCCAATTTCTCCTCTAACAAGGACCTCTTGAATCAGCTTTTGTGTTTGGCTGATTCCACTACCACTCCACAAAACACTCTACAACAGGAAAAAAAAAAAAAATAGCCTTCTGTTGGTTCAGCTCCCTCAGCTGGGTAGACAAGCTGCAACAATTGTGCAAACAGGATGGCATCAAAGCAGCACCAATTTACACTTCCTCAAAACTGTTGTAGAAATGACTTCTGGGAGCTCAGAGCACCTTCCTGCAGGTTCTCTCTACATCTTGTCTCAATGCTGTGCGAGTGACAACATCGGACGTTTAGATGCCACTATTGCACTTCAGTGTCTTCATGGGGACACCAGCAAAAAGTGACATGATTTTTCTTAGTGTGTCAGTGAGCTTTTTGGTTTATGTCAAACTGCCGACAGAGTGTATTTAAGCTAAGTCGAATGGCAAGGTGGATATGGTGGGATGTAGCTTCAGAAAGAGCAGTGAGGCAGTGGCACAGGCTGCCCAGGGAGGTGGTGGAATCACCGTCCCTGGAGTGTTCAGAAAACGTGGATGTGGCACTGAGGGCCGTGGTTAGTGTGCATGGTGGGGGTGGGTTGATGGTTGAACCAGGTGATCTTAGCAGTCTTTTCCAACCTTATTGACTCTATGATTCTATTCCCTGAAATTTCCAGGCTGTATAGAAGAAGTCTGAATACGCAAAACAAGCAGCACTCAGCTCCCAGCTGGCAATACGTAACTCAGGCATCTCCTGAGCTCATTTTCTCCAGTGGTTTGTTGCCCTTGGAGTGGAGCCGAGGGCACACCGTGTCTGGAGAGACTGGAGTTTTCAAACGCAACCTTTGCTGAGGGAATTGTGGTGATTCGACAAAATAACAGCTTGGTATCCCAAGTCAACTACAGGCATTCCGTACACCGGCCTACCGAGGGTCTAAGTGAATCAGTATCAGTAAGTGAATCATTTGTATCAGTAGTTGTTCTTACCTGCCATTCTCCTCGGAAGGTTCTGTCCTGAGACTCCGATACGGCCTGCAGCTCGAACGCCGCCAGGAGGTACACGAAGATCTCTGCACCCCGCTGCAGGAGCAGGGCGGGGGGCTGCGGGCAGACCTTTGCGAGCTGTGCCGAGCTGACAGGGCGCCGTGCGAGAGCGGGCTTCTTCAGTCTCTCCTCGCCCCACGCCCGGCAGAGGATCGTGCTTTCGTTGCGGCCCTTCTTCCCCCCGCCTTTTCAAACCCCGTTTCAGAGCCGCTCGCCGCTCCCCGGCCTCGCTGCAGCGCGCACCCCGTGGCGGCTCCGCAGCGGAACCCGGAACCGAGCCGAGCCGCTCGCTGCCCTCCCTGTGCCTTCCGGAGGGCCGGGCCCAACGCGGGAGGGCGACGGCCAGAGGCTGCGGCTGCTGCCGCCGCTGGAGGCGTTGGTTTTACCGCGCGCTGCCATTACCGCCGTGTTTACGGGTGTAGGTGTACGGATGTGATGATCTCGTGCTCGTGTGCTGCTGTAAAGGGCGATGCTCGTCGCTGCCAACAGCAGCGCGGTGATAGGTACCCCCACACCTCCCCCAGCCCTCGTGTGTAGAGGGGGGGAATGACTCTTCGGGGTTTCCAAATGGAGTATCTGAGGGGAAAACCAAATGTTTGATTGATCAATAAACGCCAGAGCTACCTGCGTCCTCCTGCAGTGAAAAAATCTCTGTGTAAACCTCGTGCCAGTGGCAGTTTTCACCTGCTGCCCAGGTTATGGGAGACACAAATCCCACAGCATTTCCCATTACTTCCTAGAAAGAATGTACTGCAGGCACTGGTGACAGCACTGAGGCTACAGCAGTCTGGTCAGGGCTCTGAGCAACCTGATCTGGCAGTTAACATCCCTGCTCCCTGCCAGGGAATTGGGCTAGAAGGCTTTTAAAGATCCCTTTCAACTCAAATGATTCTGGGATTCTGTCCTGTTGAATATCGCTGTTGCTGCCTAGGCATCGCCTGAACATCAGCCGGGTCTCTGCTGGCCCCTGGCCTTCTCTGAGGTCCTGCTTCCTTTCCTATCCACACCCATTGCTATCAGGAGCCTACTCAGAGTGAACAATGGCTGTTCCCAAGCCAAAAAAGCTTTCCAAAGAATCCAGAGTTTTCTCAGAGTCTGATGGGAGCTGATGTGCTTGGTCTTATCTTGACATGAAGCAGTTCAGTTCCTATGTTTTGACATAGCTGGCACAGAAGTCTCAGCTGTCTTGGTCTCCTGTAGTGCAAACAGTGAATGTAAGATGTACAGCTGAAGGACAGATGTTCTCTGAGTACAAAATATTTTTGTCATCTTCAAGATGTGTTGTTAACATATATGTTGTTAACATCAACAATATTTGAAAAGGTTCACCTGAGCATAGAGATCACATTAACAGGGGCGTCCATTTCATGTGGAGGAAGGACTTCGGGGAATACATCAGATTGATGGAAAGATGAGCAGCTTTTGGAGTAGGTCCAGAGGAGGGCCACAAAGGGGGCTGGAGCATCTCTCCTATGAAGACAGGCTGAGGCAGCTGGTCTTGTTCAGTCTGGAGAAGAGAAGGCTCTGGGCAGATCTTCCTATTCTTATAGGGAGCTTATAAGTAGGAGGGAAATAAACTTTTTATGTGGCTAGATAGTGATAGGACAAGGAGGAATGGTTTTAAACTAAAAGGGGGGAGATTTAGGTTAGATGTCAGGAGGAAATTTTTCACTGTGAGGGTGATTAGACACTGGCACAGGCTGCCCAGAGAGGCTGTGGATGCCCTATCACTGGAAATGTTCATGGTCAGGATGGATGGGGTGCTGGGCAACCTGGTCTAGTGCCTGATTTAGTGGTTGGTAACCCTGCCTGTGGCAGGGTGTTGGAACTAAGGAGGTATTTGAGGTCCTTTCCAACCCAAGCTATTCTGTGATTCTATGACAGGCACTTATGTTAAAATATTGCACCGTTACTTACAAAGGAAGGTGTTTTATTTTACTACCCAGTGAATAATAGGCTTATAACTGGAAAACATTGCTCCACTGTAGGTGTGATGCAGTCTCAACCTCAGGGTGTTTATGAATATGAAGACATAGAATCATTAAGTATTTCTCCACATGACTGAAAGACAGTTATCTCAGTGTAGACGTAAAACAAAAATCTCATCTCTTAGTAAGGTTGTACATGATCAGTTCACATGTTAATTTCTAATACACATTAAAGTATGTCTTTCTCCAATATTGTGAGGCTGATCTCTAATAATTTTATAAAATATTAATAGAAAAGTCAGTTTGTTTTCCTGTTTGCCTTTGGACAAGTCCCATTGTAAGGATTTCAGCAGCCTTGTTCAAGCATTTCTTAGAAATCTAATGAGTACATTTTTCAGAGCTTTAAGAGAAGGCTCAGAGGTTTTAGGAATCCATTTACTTTTGCTGTTTGGGCAACTGTGTGAGATGGAGTAGAGTTTCTTACAGTCTTCCTTCCACCTCTTTTGCATCCCCCTCATTTTTAATGTTAATTAGTTCCCAGGAAAGTGTTAAGAGTGGCTCAGACATCCTCAAAGAACAGCGTCTACCTGCAATGAGAATTTCATTTTGCAGGTTGGAAATCTCTCTTACTCTTGTTTTTTCTTCTTTTTTTTTTTTTTTCCTCTTTTTTTTTCTTTCCTTTCTTTTTTTTTTTTTCCCCATTGCATTTGATATCTCTCTTCAGTCTTCCCTTGTAGCAAGAAAAGGATGTTGTTTTTTTTCTTTTTCCTGTAAATATATTTCTCACTCTAAGGAATCCATTGCTAATTAGCGATGAAAAAAGTAGCATTGATTAAAATGGAATAAAATTCTCCTGTCCTTGTCAGTTATCCCTGAGCACTGACTGAGTAAATTGGACTTCATAAGAAATATGTTTATTTATAGTTTATCTTGCTTTTGACTGGCACAGAATGTTCTCCTCTCTAACACGAAATGTAGATCCTAAGAAAGTAACAACATCAGTAGAGATTCAGATTAAGGGCCTGTTTAATTTCGTATCCTGTCTTCAACTCTGCTCACGAGTAGCTTCCTTCAAAAGAGTAAGGACAGGGTAAGCATGTAGGATATTTGCCCCACTGCTTAGCCTGCAGATATCTTCACCTTGGACCTGAACATATAGCAGTTTGTATGGTAAACTTCAGTTTACCTCTCTGTTAAGTACTTTGCCTGATCTCCCTATGAATCAATGCCGATGCCTTAAATGTGCAATGTACTTAGCAAAAACTTTCACAGACTTGCCTTCTGTGTGAAGAATGATCCTTTTGGCTGTTCTGCATCTGGTTCCTAGCAGCTTCAGTTGATGCCCTTTCGTTCTTGCACTGGGCATGACAGTGAACAACAGGCCATCACTGCTTGTCCCCTATGACCAAAGGTGACTTGCTGGACTAGGCTGCAAGGTACAGTTATCTTCCTTGGAATGTAAATAAATTAGATTATAGCTACACAGGAACGATTTTAGTTTCCTTACAGTTTTCTGAGGAGTAATACCAAGTTTATTGTACACATGGTTATTTCTCTTCAACAGTGTGTTAAGATTTTAAAACATGTATCCAAAGGACATCTGTTATGCCCTCTAGTGCCTAGTGCAAGGGTTTGCACTTTTCTCAGGTGTGGTTAAAGTGAAACGAAGCCTTCAACCAGGGCAAGTTTTTCATCTTTAATGCAGGTTCTCTTCCAGAGGAAATGTTGAAGAACCTTTGCCACAGTGAGAATAAGCAGTAAGGAAAAATGGTACATAACACTGCATAGGAGAAACTACAAAATTAGTTGTCAGTGAACATTCCAGAGAACAAGACCCCTGAGATAGCAGTTCTAAAGCTGTGAATGCTGAAATTCTGCACTGCACTGTACCATCGTACATGTCTCTAGAACACTGTTGTTATTCCTGTGATTGTTTGGTGAGGCAGTAAAAAGGAGACAGCCAACCTCATATGGGTCTCTCCTTAAAGCAGTAGAATCGACAGGCTTGAATAACAGGAAGGAAGGAAGCAGGAAGACTACGTAACTAACAGCCTCTTACTGTGACCTGTTTTTCTTCTCAGCCTCTGTCTGGGAGTGAGTAACTGAAACTGAAAATGGTAACCTCTTGTGTTAAGAATTATACAGTATCTCTAAGAGAAAAACAAAGCATCAACGAGGTCAGTGTCCTGGGAAGCAATTCCAATTAGTCATTCAGCTTGTTTTTAAAACTCATGATGTTAAGTATTTAATAATGTTAAAATGTTTTAGAATGCTTTCAAATATATGCTTAAGGCTTTTATCAATTTGAAAACTAATTGCAACTTCTCCTAGCAAGTCTTTTCCAATGTATTATGGGAGCAGTTAGTCAAGTACCAATCTATGCAATGCATACATTTTATAGAATCATAGAATCTCCTGATTTAGAAGGGGCCCACAACGATCACTGAGTCCAGCTCTGTCTTCTGCATTTACATTACACAATCATTACCTAAAATTGTCCTGGAAAAATTCTAAGTCAGATAGTTCGGACCAGATAGATTTGAACATTACAGATTAGACAGGAGAACAGTTTACAGGGCAGAAATTTTGAGCATAGGCAGATGGGAGGTGGCTATAAATTCTGCTGAATTGCTCCCTCTGTCTTAAGGTATCAGTTTGCCTATGCATAGAGTATAAACTATTATCATCTTTTTGGTTTGTACCAACTGTTATAACAGCAGTGTTTGCTCTATGAGTAAACTATGGCTACAGGTGAAATTCAGGTTATATAGATGTTTGTTTGATAGGAAAAAAACACAAAAAAATCTGCTCAAGAAGGGTTGGTTGCAGTAACATAATAATGATATGAAACAATGAAAATGAGTCCTGAAATACATTTGAAAGATGGCATTCATAGGGTGAACACACACATACGGATTGTATCTGCCAAACACAAGGAGGGCTTTGACTAACTACCTTTTTGTTTTGCTGCTTCAGTGAGGAAGAAGACAAGACATTGGCACATGGATCTATTGCTCACTATATTTTAGGAACTTAATGCATTTGGAAATACATTCTCAGCACTGTCCTGCTCATTGTTTCCAATACAAGGTTGTTAATCTTGATGTTAGGTAGGAGACTGCACACTGAAACTTTTTTTTTTAGAATAACAGTGTTTGCTGAATTGGAAGGGATCCAGAAGGATCTTCAAGTCCAATTCCTGGCTCAACAGAGAACCACCTGAAATCCAAACTCCATGTCTGACAGCGTTGTCTAAATACTCCTTGAACTCCAGCACTTGGTGCCGTGCCCAGTGCCCTGGGCAGCCCATTCCATGTCCACCACTCCCTGGTGCAGAACCTTTCTCTAACCCCCACCTGACCCTCCCCTGATGCAGCCTCATGATGTTCCATCAGATCCTGTCATTGTTTTATATGTCCTTCTCATATGATGGCACTTAAACCTGCACCTAGTGCTGGAGGTACAGCACACAGCACAGTGGGACAGCCCCTTCCTTGGTTTGGGCCTGATGCACCACAGTGTACGTTTGGACCTTTGGTCTGCCAGGGCACACTGCTGTCTGAGATTCAGTTTGTCATCAGCCAGAATCCCCAGATCCCTTTCCATAGGGCTGCTCTGCAGCTTCTTTTCCCCCACTCTATACAGATACCCAAAGCTGCCTTGTACCAGGTGCAGAAACTGGCACCTGCTCTTGTTAAGCTTCATGTGGCTGGTGATTTCCCAGCCTGTTAATTTGTCAGTGTCTCTGTTCAAAGCACCTTTTGTATCTGCTGATACCTAAGTGCAATTTAGCAATTCTGTGTAATTATATGTTCATCCTCTGCTATAGCAGGCTTCAACCAACAGCTAGTCTCAATTTTGGCCTCATTTTTGTAATTTAGAAAAGCATCAGCTTGAATATGCAAACAGAGTGTTAGCTTGATGTATGGCCTTTTCTCCATAATAAACAAATATAAGTCTTACATCTGAGGTAGGAAATAAATTGGAAGTGCATTATACAAAAACAAACCTGCCACGTTTGTTTGATTGTTTGTTTTTTCATCTAAAGGAAGAATTATTGTTCTGAAAAATTTACTGCTTTGTCCCACTCTCCTCTGCGGAAAAAAAAAAAGAATCTTTAAAGCTCTGCGTGGAGTTAGTATTCAAAATAAAACATGTGGAAACATAGGGTATCTGCAGACTTAAAGACATCTTCTCATAAAACCATGCTCACGTGTATTCATGTTTTTAGTATCACAGCTATTGCACTGCCGCTTCTAGTTCAAGTCATCCACACCAGTGCCTTTCCCTGAAATGTAAACTCCTTAGATACTATTTAATATTCATTCTAATCTGCATTTCCATGAACAACTGCAAGAAATTGAGACACAGTGCATTCACAGCCTGTTGCCTTTCTATCACAAATGGGGCAAAGACACACTGCCTCTGCCTTGGCAAATATTCTCATAATTCAAATACAAAGGCAAATCCTAGATCTGCCGTCTTTTGTGTATGTAAATTGAATCAGTAGTCAGATTTGACATTTCAGTCTATGTTCAAATGAGTATCTCAGGTCAGACTTCTGAATCAAAGAGTGCAGGACAGATTACCTATTCATAGCTAGCAAAACTGTACTTCTGCGACAAGGTTGAGCTCAAGGATTATTGAAAAACAAATGAAAAAATGTAGTTGCTGGTCACAGCCAATACAAGCTCATGTGGGGAAAGTCCTGTTTATTTAACTTAATCTCTGTTTATGGCAAGGTTACCCACCTGGTTGACCAAGGGAAGCCAATTGAAGTAATCTTTTTGGATTTCAGCAGTGCTTTCAATACTATTCCTTACAATACTCTTCTGGACAAAATATCCAGCATAAAGCTGGACAACAACATAATATGAAGGTTAAACTATTGACTGACAGGTTGGGATCAAAGGGTTCTAGTAAATGGGCATACAACAGGCTGGCATCCAGTCAGTAATGAGTGGGCTCCTTTTTAGGGTGAGTTCCCTTTAATGTTTTCACCAGTGTCTTGGATAAAGGATGTGAAGGTATAAGTAAATTTGCAAATGACCTTAGATTGGGAGGAGCTTTTGATTCCCTTGAGGGTAAAGGGACCTTACAGAGAGATTTTGACAAATAAGAGGTCTGGGAAATCACCAACCACACGAAGCTCAACAAGAGCAGGTGCCAGATTCTGCACCTGGGAAGGGGCAACCCTGGATATCTGTACAGACCCATAGAAAGGGAACTGGAGGTTCTGGTTGACAAGTTGAATCTGAGTCATATTATTATACAGAAGATATAATTCTGGGGGTAGCTCCTATGAATTTATGCCACACAAATAATCTCCAAAGCCTCAACAGGAGTAAAGAAGCAATTCATAATCTTTAGAATCCCAACATTATTTTGGCCTGTGGTGAACATTAGAAAAGGGAGTATAGTGCTTATCAAGCCAGAGCCCAGAAGAGGGTGCTGGAGAGCTGAGAAAACACCTCTCAAAGCCTTAAGTCGCTGAAATATAGCAGTAGATCCATGTACCTTCTTTCTCGACAGATCAGTAAAATAAAGAGTTAGTAAAAGTCTTTCTTGCATTTGGCAGATACAAAACGCATGTGTATGCTGATGCCATCTTTCAGATGTATTTCAGGACCCGTTTTCATTGCTTCATTTCTGTGCAATTCTGCTGAGCAGCTATTTTGTTACCACAACCAACCCTTCTTGGGCTATTTTTATACCAGAAAAATATCTATATAATGTGAGCTTCACCTCACATACAGCACTTTATGCATAGAGCAGATATTATTGCTACAGTATTGGTAAAAATCAAGAATAATATAATAATAATAATATATTAATGATAGTTTATGTTCTCTTTATAGGCAAACTGATACTTAGAGACTGATGGAGCGATTCAGAAGAACGTATACCCATCTCCCATCTGCCTATGCTCAAGATTTCTGCCCTGTAAACTGTTCTCCTGTCTAATCTGTAATGTTTACATCCATCTGATCCAAACTTTCTGACTTAGAATTTTCCCAAGACAATTTTAGGTAATGATTGTGTAATCTAAATGCAGAAGATGATGCCTGGAGAAATAGCAGTGGTTCAGATTTCTCCTCATTGCAGTAACAGGCATAAACCATCAGGCTACAGTCTTGCTGCTTGTGAGCTGTCAGTTTCTCAGTTCTATTCTGCACCTTGAAATCACTTCAGCTGGGGAGATGCCTTACCTTCCCCCCATTCCTAATTTCCTGCTCAGCTGTAGTACCATGCTTTTTAAGGGCCAAGGTGCATTGAGGTGTGAAACTTGTGACAAAATCTTTGGTTGCATGACTTGAAGTTCAGTGTTAGTCACTAGGCTATAACACAGAGGAAAATTAAAAAGTGGTACCCATACATTCTGGAAAAGATAGATGCCTGCTTCTGGGCATGGAGAGGCTGTGGCTATTTGTTCCCTGAGGATGTACCAGAATGTTAGAGGAAGGAGATAGCTGAAGATGTACTCCTGGTATTAGCTACTGTTGTTTTCACTATTGCCTAAATGCAGGGACATTGCCTTTATGTCACCCTCTGCCTCAAGGCATCTTTGCCTGGATATTTGTTTCAGCTGTTCTCTTTGAGCTGTCCTGATTCTAGCTGCAGCTGGCCAAGACCATCCCCAGGAACAGTTGGTTTTTGGTGAGCAGAGGAGAACAGCAGCTTGGATTCAACCTCTCAGTCCCCACCGGTCAGCTCCTAAGCACACCTGGGCTGTAGTGCTTTCAATTTTGATTCAGATAAAACGAAAAGCTTTTAAAACACTGAATATATAATGTAAGCCTTTTCAGGCCTGGAGTTTTACCATATCTGATGGGTGCTCCCTGCCTATTCAGGATGGCACTCACCAGAGGTATGAAAGGGTAGTTTTAACAAATGTAACCACTGTCTGTATGTGCCTCCTCCACATGCATGGGAAGGAGAAGGAGCTTGCCACAAAAGGAGGTATTCCTGCAGTATCAGTGCAGAACATAACTTGGTAAGCTGCCTTATAGGGTAGAATATTATAGTCTTGGAAACCAAGGAATACAGTAGACTTTGGCAAATGACTGGTTGTCAGTACATTAGGGTGATATAAAATTACATATTCATGTAAGTCATTAATTGAATGATTTTCATGTGCTTAGTGTTTAAAGTGTGCTTTGAGAGTTCTGGTTTGAACAACGCATTGCTAAAGTGATTAGGTTTGCTGCAATAATGTGGACTAAAATCACCTCAGTGTGCCCCATTATTTCAGATTGCATCTACACTTGCTCTGTATGACATAGTTGTATAAACTTAGTATATGGTTCATAGAGATACATCCCCAGTACTAACTGGAATTAGTAGTATAGATATATGTGTGCTTTGGCCCTTTTTTTTTCAGTATTGATTCGGGGTATCCCCATTTGTGCCCAGACCTCCTACATGAAAGACTCAAGCACAAGATATACTTCCCTGGAGCACCATAACCAGTAGTGCAGATCCACCACCGCTGCAACAGCGCTGCCACATTTAAGAATTACTTCCTCACCCTACATCTGCACAGCCTTTCTCCCATCCCCTCCCCCCCCCCTTTCTTTTTTCTTTGCTGCTTGCAGTATTGCAAACTCTGAGAGCAATGAGCAGAACTGAGAAATCCCCCAAACTCAGTTATCCGTGCAGCTACTCAGCATAGCTCTCACAGTACTCAACACGTGCACTGCTTGCCCCATTGGGTTTTTTGACCTTTTCTGTGGCCTATCATCATTTAGCATCCTGCATCACCCTACCTTACAAGCTCAAATAATGTGTTCTTGTATTAATTGTTGTGGTTCAGGGGCTCAACCCAAAGTGCAGGATTGTGACTGCTCTACAACAAAGCTAACAGTGAAACCCAAAGTGGAAAACTGAAAGAGAGTTGAATTTCTCCTCTTCTTCTGTCCTTTTCTCAGCATTTTCCTTCTTTCCCTACAACCTCAAACACTAAAAAAAATTCTTTGTAAATTTTTGGATAGACAGAGCATGGTTGTCTTTTCTTCTGTCTGGTTGTAGTAATCAAAACTTCCAGAACAGAAGTCCTAACTGTATTTATACTGTATGGCAAAATCTCATATCATGGCAGTATATGTCAGTTGCTTTTTTTTGTTGTTGTTGTTCTTTTCTTTTTTTTTTTTTTTTTTTTTTCTTTTTTCTGTCTTTACCTCCCAAAATACTGCTATGGAAGTTTTACTTTGAGATGTGTGCATTGATGTTTGTGGATGCAATATAAAAAGTATTTTTAGTTTAGCTGCAGAATAGTCAAGGAAACAAGTGGAGGATTGGGAAACAAGAAAACTACTTCGTCTCTGCCACTGGCAATCTGTTCTGAAAGGGGAAAGTTGCATAGACCCTTAGTTTGAGTGTTCATTCACTTAGCTTGAATTAATGTATCTCATTCTTGGGTGCCTGTGTTGAGAAGGAGGATTGCCACAGAGTCACACAGTCTCTGTTACAGTGAGTTTCTTAGAGACCCACTGACATTGATGTTACTGCCAAACAATATGCTCAACTTTTAACCAGAGGTGTATTTATTTTATTTCATTACTTTTTATTTTATTACTTTTATTATAGAAAGGATCTAAAAAATGAACATGATTGGAAAGATGAGAGAAATGGGAACAGGAACATGCACGACATGTTCCTGACCTATGTAAATGCATCATAGAGTTGAGTTAAAAATAATAAAGTAGCAGAAACCTCTGTGGATTACTAGTCATCTGCTTAATTAGTTGCATGGCAAGGGTTGAGCTGGAAAATTTAGCCTAGGTTTAACAGAAACCAATTTCTTCCTTTTATTTTTGTTTGCATACCAAAACCCTTGAGTAAAATGCATCAACACTGCTCTCCTTCAAGCATCTATATTGCACGACAGGACTTATTACTATACTTTCAGTAGTACAGGAAGGCAGAACTGCATAATATTCAGTACCTAACACAATGGGGGTCACACTTGGAAACCTCTAGGCAATGTGCTAACAGAAATCATAGGACAAATAGTGAACTGTTTGCACAACACTATGGGTGACAGTGGTTACACTGCACAGACATTTAGTCAAACCATTCTCACCTGTATTATCTTCTGAAGTAAAGCATTTTCATGCACACTGGAAAGAGGACAGCTTTTTACTGACTTCATGTGTGCTGGAGTATGACTTTTGAAGGCTGTGTGAGTATAATGAACAGAGTGTTTGGTAATTCATATGGTTTCATCCCTTGTGATGTAGTGACTCATTTCTTTGTGTGTGTGCTAGTGGCAAGTAACACTTGTAAAGCTGTTCTTATGGTTTCTGGTTCAGGTTGGTATTTGACATGTGGATACCTGAGTCCTCTCTTTATGACTTTTCTCTTGGAAAATATCATTCTTGAA
Source organism: Perdix hodgsoniae (assembly GCA_035772895.1). Lineage (NCBI taxonomy): Eukaryota > Metazoa > Chordata > Aves > Galliformes > Phasianidae > Perdix > Perdix hodgsoniae. The sequence continues at coordinate 2,653,296 of JAPSGF010000030.1, read as the reverse complement.
AAAACATTTCAATTTCATTTTGATTACCATATCCAACTTCTTCTCTTGACTTGTAATCCTAGAGCAGTATGAAACCTGAAATCATTCTCTCACTGTGTTGAAAGATGTCTAGAGAGGAACCACCTCTTAATAGTTCTTGTATCCCATAGCACTGATTATTTCCTTTCTCACTTCCACAATATAGCTGTATAATGGAAAGCTGCCCACTTATATTTACATCCTAGGGTTCATATAAAACCTTAAGAAAATAACAATTATATTGTTTGAAACAGGAGTGGGAATGCATGTTTGTCTGTGTCTTCCAATATCTGTCTTGTTACCCTCCTTTTTGACTGATTTATTGATGGTGTCGTCATCGTCAGTCAGTGTCACCCATTGCTCACATTCCTCTGAACTCTGCTGAGAACTCTTCTTGAGGTGGGGAATCTGATGAGAAGGAAATGGTAGTGGTCTTGTCAAAAGTCAAATGTGCTTCACTTTTTCCTTGCCCACAGCAGAGCTCTTGAACAACCACTGTGTAGGAAAACAGTTCAGCTTGAAGCTATATTGCACAATACACGTAACCCCACTGTATGAGGGAGAAGATAGGCATGTTGCATACAGAGGGAGGTGGCCCAGAGCTAGAAGCAAAGCATCTAGTAGAAATTGTGGCTGTTGCAGTGATGCTGATGTGTGTGAGATACGTTACTCAAAAAGATTTCCTCTGGTTTCCCCATGAGTTTGAAAGATTTGCATGGAGCCAAAGGTAGAGATGCAAAACTTGTGTCTGGGCTTGTAAGACTAATTTTGTTTGTCCCTGGATCCCAGGATTGTACAGTTTCATATGACAAATTTTATTAATAATTTTGGTTGTTGAACAAAGAATGTGGGTGTATGGAAAGAGATGATTGTATGTAGGTGATATAATGCAAATGTGAAAGAAGAAAGTGAACTTTCATTCCCCTGTGCACTTGATTTTCCAACTAGAGACCTCCTTTGCCTTCTGAGGTAGTACAGAACTAGGAGAAACACAGCTGGAGGTATGAAAACCAAGGCAAGGCCTACAGTAAGACACAGAATGAAAACCAAGTAAATTGAATGAAACCAAGACTGTGAGTGTTAGATGTAAAATCTTAACTGTTGATAATAAATCATTGTTTTGTCAACAGAAGGACTAGCCCTCACTTGGACACGAATCTACTTTTGACACCAGTCAGGTACAAGGTTTAAGCATGCAAGGGAGTTGTCTAATGAAACTTTTAAGATTTAATACCCTGTGTTTATGAGATCAATGTACATAGTTCAGATGCTGTTTCTGTCACAAACGTTGTCTTCATTTTCTTTTGTGGCAGTTTATTCTATGTTGGAAAGCAAACTCCACTTAAAGAGATTCTAGATTAGCATTAAGATAGCTGTGTAATGAGGTATATGATTACAAAAGTATAGTTGCAGTCATAGATATTTCCTCTATAAAAGAGGAGCTTTTATTCCTCTTTTAAAGTTTTTAATGAGGATATATTTAATTAAATTATGTGTTTTAGTGTTTGTGTTCCAGAACTCTTTCTTGGAAATGAAGACCTGTTCAGAAAAGTTCTTAATCTGTATTCTCATCTTCTCATTTGAAAGGTGGAGGGATGAGCTGATCTTTTGGGGGGTTTAAGCCTCCAGCATTGGTAAATCTATCATTAATGTAGCAACAGAACTTCAGATGAGGTACTTGGCCAGTCTCTGATGCGGTAGAGTTTGACCCACGGGACATCCTAATTTCATATTCCTGATAAATACTATTAAGTCTCACGGTAGTAGTATACATTACAATGCACGCTAAATCAGACCAGTTCACAACCTGTCACTGCTTTTATGAAGGAACTTCTGCTGAGGGATTGAGCTCAGCTCTGTTACATAGTGTCTTTGCCATGGAAATACTAAAACAAACAAAACAGGTTACAAGCCCTCAGCAACAAGCTTTCCAAGGTACCCAAATTAACGCCGAATCCATGAGTTTGAAAAGGGTCTGTTGTGAATGGACTGTGTGAGACTGCTGCCTGATGCAGCTGCACACTTGACAATGCTGACCTGAGAAAGCCCTCATGGGAAGGTCTTGTGAAAAAGGAGAAGTTGTTTAATTGTCCTGTGCTTCCTTCCTTCTTCTGGTGGGCTGCTCTAGCAGTATCTATGTTCTGTTACATAATTTGATTTTCTGTAAACTCACCTGGCTGGGGGTTATGCTGAAGGAGCTGAGAGAGAAGACACCTTGAGCTCACTTATAGAGTGCACAAAAACAGTAGAGACTGCATGGAGAGATTTAGAATAATACTGAGGAGTCTGATAGGTATGTAGAGGCTATTCCCAGTAACGTGATATAACTTTGCATGTGTATTACACAAGCTTTTGAAAAGGAAGTTATGAGAGAAAGCAAAGGAGCCACATACATAATGAAACTATATTATGAGTGATGAAAGTACTACCTAGCCTGTGGGCCTCCCTTTCTGCAGGAGCTGTTTAAGCTTCTTTCTTTTAGTTTCTTTATATCTGTATTCTGCGATCGGCCCTTGTTTCATTTCCTTGACTGTCCACAAAACTCTTCCCTTGTTGGTGAGTCAGAATGTTTCCCATGTGAGCAGTATCACTGCGCTCATGCTGGTGACTTACTAAGGCAGTATGTTGGCCAGAACCAGTCCAGTGCCAGTGCATACCCAAAGACATCAAGGCTGGGTAGAAGTAGAAAAGACAGAAGAATTGGGAGATGGGATATAGTGGATCTTAGGAAAGATTTAGGTGTTCCTGAGGTAACAGAAGAATGATGAACACAACTGTTTCCCTGATTATTTCTGCCTCCCTGAGAATGCCTACTTCACTATTTCAGTAGTGTCCAGCTCACTTTCCTGGACAAAATGCAGCCATTTGCCCATTCTCCCTATACTTTCCAGACGTCATGCATTTCCCTCCTTTAATTCTTCAGAAACTGAATGAAGCCCTATTTCCTTATTTTACTCTTTCTATATTATCCAAAGATACTCACAAGGGCCAGTATGGTTGGGACAGTAGGATTCTATTTCAGCTCTTCCAGCAGGCAACCAATCGACCACAGGTGTTTTGCAATTTTGTAGTTAATTTCCAAGAAGGCACCAAACCTAATGTTTTGCCTCAGAAATATGAATTGCTACATCACAGTGCCTGCACCAAATGTACCTTCTTCTTAATGTAGAAGAGCTTTACATGATGAACAAGGTGTTTCCTGGTAAAGGAATATGTTGGGGTGGCCAGCAGGGACAGGGAGGTGATTGTCCCTCTCTACTCTGCTCTTGTGAGGCCCCATCTGAAGTACTGTGTCCAGGTCTGGAGCCTCCAGTACAAGAAAGACAGGGAGCTGTTGGAGAGGGTCCAGAGGAGAACCATGAAGATGATCAGTGGACTGGAGCACCTCCCCTACAAAGACAGGCTGAGGGAGCTGGGCTTGTTCAGCTTGGTGAAAAGAAGGCTGTGGGGTGACCTCATTGCAGCATTTCAGTACCTAAAGGGAGCCTACAAACAGGAGGGGAATCAACTCTTTGAAAGGGTAGATAACTGCAGGACGAGGGGAAATGGTTTTAAGTTGAGGGAGGGGAGATTTAGGTTGGATGTCAGGGGGAAGTTCTTTACAGAGAGAGTGGTGAGGTGCTGGAACAGACTGCCCAGAGAGCTTGTGGATGCCCCGTCCCTGGAGGTATTCAAGGCCCTGGGCAACCTGGTCTAGCATTAAATGGGGAGGTTGGTGGCCCTGCATGTGTCAGGGGGGCTGGAGATCCTTGAGGTCCCTTCCAACCCTGGCCATTTTATGATTCTGTGTTTGAGGTTTGCTGATGAGTGTAAAGTTTGGCTTTCTTGAAACATGACCAGCTCTGGTTTAAAATAGCTCTGTATTGAGAAAAGAGGACAAAAGTTAAAAGACTTATCTATTAAGAAACTGATTTGTGGTTGAAGGAATTTTAGAATTATTTGGAGGCATAATGCATGGGATGAAACCTCAATAAAATACTAGTAATTTACATTGAAACAAAATATTTTGTAAAACCCATCAACCATATGCATTGTACCAGCCTTATCTTTTCATGATTTACTGTCCCTGAAGGAAGGTTGAATCAGAGACAGTAGTGCAGGATCAGTATGAAATTATTAATGAACGGTTAGTTAAGCTGTGAAATATGCTCTCAAGCAAAAGGAACATATTTAAGTAAAGGAACATATTCTACCAACATTTTCTGGTAGCCCACATCACCCACATCCTCTGCAAGTGAGAGGCAGTAGGTAACAAAGATGATAAAAGTCTTTGTATGTGTTCTCTGGAGCTGAAAGGCCAAGATTAAGTTATTAATTCCAGAAAACTCCCGAATGTTACCACTTGCTCTGCAACCTATGGGGGATCCTCTGCCCCTCTACCCACCCCCTTCTTTTTAAAGTGCACATAAGTAGTTGTGAACAAAATTTTCATTGTTGTATGATATCTGAGTCTCTCCAGTAGGACAGCACTTTCCCATGTTTGTTATGATTATCTTACTGTACTCATGGGAACAAAAGATTGTTCTTGCATTTGACTGGGCACAGAGAGGTTGGAAGGTGCTCAATACTGTTTAGTGGAAGTCTATTGCAGAAGACAGACCAAATAGTTTTCAATATTTTACAAGTGCAACCATTCTGTGCTTTCTTCCATGTATCATACCAGTTTTGGAAGTTGGTAAAATGCTTGGATATCTTTGTCTGTGTTCTGATCCTTGATCATTCCTAACAGTATTTTAGGGATGCAAGGGAGTGAATACTCAGTGATACCTGAAGTGAAGCCAATTTTTCCTGGAGAAGATTATGACTAGACTTCTCTACAGGCTTTTTTTCCTAATGGTGGTTTTTGGGACTTTTCCTGGAAAGTTGTTCTCTATGGCTCACAGTGTATGGCAGGCTTTCTCTGAAATTCCCATCTGGCACTTTCAGGAGCAAAGCCAGCTTTCTGGTTCATCTCGCTACTCCCACAGAGAAAAGATTTCAGAGGAGAACTGAGTTACAGATAGAATTGCAAGGGAGTCCCTTTTCTTATTTAAGCACAGAGTAGTCAAGATTTTCTGTGCTTTGGTTGTGGATACAAAAGCTTCCCACAGTTATATCGGGAGATCCTACGCTCCTGCTCTGGAATGTGGAGAAGGCAAGTGTTTCTTCTATTGGCGCCATTTGCAAGGTGTTAACCTTCCACATGGAGGTCTTTGTAGCTGTACTTTTGATTAAACCTGCCCCTGTTTCTGCAAATTTCTTCAAGCTGTGGAGATGGTGGCTGACTCTTTCCAATTGTTCTCCCAGTAGCTAACACAGCGTGGCTGATCAAAGAAGGGCTCACCCATCTGAAGTATGAAAATCTGTTTATTCCTGAGAACTGGTAGATATATGCTAAAGAAAGTCATGTACAGTGGAACTGAGGTATCTGGCAGTTCTTAGGAATAAACAGATTTTTGTAGTGCTAGCTAGAGCTTGCCAGGTAATGAACTGCCTAATATCAATTAGGGCAATGTTCCTTTGCAGTGGAGTGCTTACTCCTTTAATCTGAATAGTTCATTGCATTGTTTTTTCACTGCTTATTTCATGAAACTGAGGAGAAGAAGAGCATTACGTTCTTTGAAGGATTCAATCTGGACCCAAGTTTCTACAGGCAACACTGGTGTGAGTAAAATCATGTCCAGTCTTGAAATGAAGTTCCATTTTATGCCTTACTGTTTTTGTTTTTTTTTTTTTAATGCTCATTTTTGTCTCTTTGGTAACTAAGCTACTGTTAAAATACCTGCACGTGCAAGAAAAGAGAATATCAGAGTTGAGATTCAGTCTTCTGTATTTTTTTTTTCATTTTCATATTTTTCACATAAAAATCGGTCTCTGATTTAGATGATGACAAGATGTATTGATAGACACCCACAGGAAACTATTAATACGGATCTTTTCCTACAGCTCTGTCTAACTCATGTCTTGTTAAAATAGGAGCAGTAGGTAATAATTTAGCATGAATTAGTGTCTGAGGTATGAGGATTTAGTAGAAACTTTTTTTTATCTCAAGATGCAGCATAGAGATATGGGAAGGAAGTGGGGTGTCAAGTGAGAAACTTCTACATCTGATTCACTTACAAGTCCAGATACGAATTTCAGTGCTTGTCTGAATCTTCATTTCATACCTAACACAAGACAAAGACATAACTGGACTTGTGAATTAAAGAATACATACTGTATAATGTGTGTCTGTTGAATTGCAGATGCAAAATTCCCCCTTCAAAGAAACTATCTCAAGAAAAGAATGTTAGTTGCACTACTTCAATATAAACAAAAGATGTCACTATCAGATACAAAAAGAGTTGAGCTAATTAAAGATTGGTCTGAAACTGTTCAGATCATGCCATAATGAAACAATAATGATTTTTTTTTGTTTCTTTCTTTATACAAAGGGAAACTACTGAAGACATTCTATGAAACTACTTTATGTGGAAAAAAAAAACCCAAATTCTGACTTATGTAGCTCTTTTCTTGATAGGAATGCTTATAGAAATGCTTCCAGGTTCCTGTAAATGCCCCCACATTTCACACTCATCATATCACGTGAAGTTCTTGACCCTAAAGAAGATGCAGGGTGAATCATTAAGCCAAAATGAAAGAAGAAGAATATGGAGAATAGAAAGTTTGTGGATTATGAAGACAAAACATAATGTAGAGTAGAACAAAAGGGGAAGTTTGCAATGCAGTAGATGTTGGAGTAAAGACAGCACTGAAGGAAGATATTATCTCCCCACTTTGCTTGATATTTCAATAGGGTTACATTAAGTGTGTTCGAAAGTTGTCTACTACATTATGCACATCAATTTTCATGGTTCTATTGATGCCAAACTCCTGTTGCCTTTTTAGAAAGGAGAACTATATCCATACATTATAATCGGACAAAATTGTAGGGGAGTGCTTTCCCAGGAGTGTAATTATCAGGAAAGCTGCATCTGCAGACACACCCAGTCTCTTTCCATGTCCAGTTGGATTTGCATATCCTGCTCTCCTGTTCTGGGTTACCTCTGCCAGAGACATTCTGGACTAGATCTGAAAATCCTTGCCTGGGCCAACTTCTCTCTTCCAGCTTTCCTGAGAATTTTAGCTGTTCTTTCTGTTTCTTAGGAGTGGTAGAGAAGAACATTGTACTTTGGTTCTTAGTCTTACTGAGATCAGCTGGTATATCAGCCAAAAGAAGTATGCATACCCGATACTCTTTATCCCTGCTTTCATGTCTGCCTAGTCATCCTGTGATGCTCTTGTTCATACTTTTCAATGTTCACTTTCTTCTTCTTCTTCTTCTTCTTCTTCTTCTTCTTCTTCTTCTTTCTCTTCTTTTTTCTTTTTTCTTCTTCTTTTTCTTCTTCTTTTTCTTCTTCTTTTTCTTCTT
>JAPSGF010000030.1:2628729-2645878 GCA_035772895.1 Perdix hodgsoniae | reverse complement strand
GTGGAGACAATCTTCTGTGCATGCCAGTAGACATAAGTGGGTCCTTGGAGAACTGTAGACTAAACCTATTACTTATTCCATGTTGAAATTGGCTATTGTCCCATGCCCTGGCAACAGTGAGTTTGGAAAGTTGGTGAGAGCAAGCTGTGGAAAACGATGGGAATTTTTGCCTGATAAAACATTGGGAAAAAGCTGACCGAACACGTCAGGATCCAGCCAAATGAAAGAGCAATAGAGCAGGCCTCTAAAGTTTGCATGATGAAAAAAAATAATACTCAGTTCAGGCATATTTGTCGGGGTGTAGAAATTTTATCTACCCCATCGATTCATGAGCGAGTTGGTAGGGAATATACTTGTATGTATGTGAATACAGAGGCAGGTATGGCACAGCGGGAAGCCTGATGCGTAGCTCAACTGCTGATAAATGTATTTAGAAGTTGAATCTATTCTTTCAATATTCATTTTCAGGACCAATTTTGATTACTGTTATTGTACCAGTGACTTAACAGGTCAGGTGGACATCGTCCTACACAGTGTTTAGGATGTAAATTTAAGAATATATTTGCATCCATTTAGATAATTTGTCTTGTGACAACAACTCAAAGAAAGTCGTTGGAACCTCGACTTTGAACCTATCCAAATTAATGGAAATTTTACTATTTCTTTCATGGGATCTTTCAACCAGATTATCACTTTCTCGTTGAATGATAATAGAAGTGTTAGTGGTTTGATCTTACTAAGGATGAAAGACAAGAAAGACTATAGTGGTTTTATTTTTTTCCCATCTTAAGAAAACTATTAGATAGGTGACAGTAGAAAATGTATTTAAGAGATATTCCAAGTGTTGATAAAAACATCAATCAATTCTGGGTCTCATAAGAACTTCCCTGAAAGATGAGAAGCACAGTCCTTTTTTCTCTTCCTTATCTTGGCATCTCCTTCAAAGAACCGACTATGTCACTCAGCAGAGTGTAGTGTTACATTAATTATAGCATGCCATATAGCATGTAATGAGAGCGAACTGAATCATTTAGCTTCGGGAAAAAATCTCAAAGTCAAATTACTTTTGTTTCTGAAGAAGTGTGCATAATATCTAGAATTCGTATTTCTAAAGTGATTTCTATCATTGCCTGATTTTACCTATCATCCCTAAATGTTTTTCCACGTTTCTTTGTATAGTAAGTGGTTATATGAAATATTTACAGATGCTCTTTTGTTACCAATTCACGTTTTTATTTTCCAGCAATTGTAGGACTTTTTTTTTTCTGTAGTTTTTATTGATGCTGTTCTAAAATGAAAAGCCTTTTTGCAGTCACACAAGAGCACAATCCCATAACCTGAAACACATTATACTCCAGTAGTGGCACATGTATCTGTGTCACTGCAATGAATTTGGTGTTTTTAAAATATCTGCTCAGATGCACAGGAGAACTCTGTATTTGTACTGTGTTTGTTGCTTATTTGCCTTACTGTGGTGCTTAGACTGAAAATGGAAGTTGAATGGTGTTGTGCTTGGAAATTACAGTAATATTTATTTGCACAAGTCTTTATGTAATGCTTCCATTTCACTAATTTATTTACATTATATTCATTTTACTTGCCTTTGGTAGAATAAGAAATTATTGATGGTTCTAATACTGTAATTAAGTATGATTAAATTGTACATTTTTGCACACAATCACCTGAATTATGCAAGCATTTACAAACCTCAGTCAGTCTGGCTTAGAAGCAAATTTATTTTGGAAAATGTATAATTTATTGACGTGTTAAGGGTCAGTAGTATTAAGAGTACCAGAGCATCAATGCAAGGATAACATAGCTATTATTTTTTCACTTATCTATTAATTTACATGTATTTCAGGGACCACAAAACCCACTGCTATCATCACTGTTCTCTCCTCTTACAGCTTTACAATCTATGAGCAACTCAAAGAGACAAGAGAGGTACAGCTACTACAGCTGGTAGTATAGAGTGTATGCTATAGGATTAATTTTTAAAACTCACAACAAAGTAATATTTTAAAGGAAAATGTGAAGGAACACATAATAGGATAGAAGAAAAAATGGAAGGGTACATCTCAAAATGTAACAGGTGGCTGTTCCACAGGCAGCAGATATGTTAAGGGCTATACTGTAACACATCCTACAAACAGAAGACTAGTAGCATTCTATTTGTAATGATAGAAAGCCAAGAGTAAGAGCAGAGAGGTCACAAGAAAGGGGATTAAATCAACATATCAAGGTATAAAGTTCGTCTTGGCTGAAACATCTGCATGGTGCATGATGGTTTTGCTAAGCTGGGAAAAGAAGATTATTGAAATGATGCATGATGAGAAACAAAATAATTATAGCTGAGAGAACAGAAAAATGTTTTATTTAAGGCTGTTATTCAGAAACTATCTGCAAGATTTCTTGGTAGCCTTGCATGAGGATCAAGAGCGAAATTCAAGCTGAGCACGATGCTGCCTTTATGGGCCCAATTGATTGTCAGGACGGTGATGTTTCCACTGTAAAGGAAAAAAAAAAAAAAGGGCAGGTGGGAAATTACTGGGGGAGGATGATTAACCATAATCTTACACTGATGATTTCACATCCACTGTCAGCTGTCAGAAGGACAAGCTGCATGGTTAGTTAAGTGAAAATGATTCATGGCTAGAATGGAAACATGGATTTGTAAGGTGTGAGTATGAAGGTGTTAAGTGCACTGAGGGACTAATTAAAAAAAAGGAGCAGAAGAGAAAGGAGCCAAAATGAACACTGTTTCTCTTTAAGTGTTGGATGGCATTGAAGATGTTCTCCAAACTGTTTGTGAGCTGCTGAGGAGGTGGAGAGAATGGAGACTGAAGCTAACGAAAGCCAAACTTTCAGAAATAGATGGCAGTTGTGTCAAGAAGTGGCAGATCAAGAATGAGATGGTTGCAGTGCTGCACTTGTAAGGTTCAATTAAGAATCACTAGAGACTGCGGTGAAAATAGTTGAGTTGAATTCAGTTGCCAGGAACCGAACTGGAGGAGGTCTCAGATGTAAATAATAAAATCAACTTTAGGCAGTTCTTCTCACAATGTGTTCAACAAACTTGGAGTATCTGAAATCATTAGCTAATAAATAAGTTAAACCTAATTGCAAAATAATTCTGTAAGGAAGAGCTCTTCCATTTTCCAAAATTAAGCCTGCAGAAAATAGCTGTAGAAGTCTAGTAGTATAGGATGAATTAGTCAGAAGAAGGTAAATACATGTAAGGTTAAAAAACAGGTAGCTGTTTTGGTAAAAGTACAAAACAAGACAACATCACTGATGCAGTGCTAACTTGTTAAAATAAATCCAAACTAATGAAAGAAAATGATGTATTTGGTAGAGTGCAGAAAACTGTAGTTTAAAATCAAGAAGGAGAGCTATGACAACATTGCACTGATTTTATAGAGAAAAATTTGCTGTTCATATTTGCATCAATTTCTTCTATGCTGATTTTGGCCATAATTTTAGGCCTTTTGCCTCGTTGATAAAAATATATTTACCTAATGAATCTTATTCCAACAGAGATGAAAGAAGAAAAAGCTATGGAAGTGGCAGATTTAAAGACAGAGTAAGAACAAGATTATTTGTGTTGGGAGGAGAAACAAACAGTTATGAAAGAAATGTTAAGGAAAAAAGAAACAGGAAGTGATGCAAGGAGTTGTAAAATAGACCAAGAGCCAGGACAGAGAAGGATCATTGTAGTGGGAGAAGATGTTAAATGTGGATAGCAGGAATAAAATTTCTACGTGTTAGGTGTGAAGAGTGAGAAAGCCAAAGAAAAAAATTGAGCAACTGAAAGCAAGCTAAAGCGGGGAAGAATATCACAGTATACTTAGTCAGTTATCACTTGAAAGAAATTGGTGGCTTCTGGTATGATTTAACACGTATTCTGGAATATCTGTACACAGCTCTCAACCAGAAAGGAGACACATTCTGTTGGACATTAGATTCTGGTTTTCATCTTAACACTTTTGCCCTGCTTGGATTTTTCCAGTTAATTTATCTTCCCATCATCATCTTTTTAATAATAAATTCTTGCTCTAAGTTTACATTTCCCTTTTTCTTTTATGAAGACTAACGTTTTCATATGAGAAACTGTTGAAAGACTTTGCTTGCTCTGGATTGTTTGTCCACTCTCCAGATCTCATCTTACAAATCTACCCTCTTACATTAGAAAGTTCCTCTGATGGTTACAGGAATGAGTGATCTTTCTACACTGAAACAGAGCGAAGTTACCTTTCATGGTTTCTTTCTAAAATGGTACCAGGAAGCCACTGTTAGTATGGATTCACTCTGCTTCAGTCCTTTAAATTTTGTCTCTATTGATTGCAGTGGAAGTTTTATTTATTTATTTTGTTTTTACTTCCTTATTCAGATTAAAAGTCTTCTGGAAATTATGAGAAGGTCTGTTTGAATGTGGACTGAAGAATAAATGGATAGATTTAAATGATGAAATGAAACTTGGAAGTACTTGGAACACTGCAAGACAACAAAAGCAAGCCAAATTTTTTAAAGTTCTGATTGGAATGCACCCAAAATTAGTGAAACTTCAGTCAGGAGCAAAGGGCAAGAAAGGCTTTGGGAAGTTCCAGCAAAAGCTGAGATTTGGTTAAGATTAACTTTCAATTTCCCCCACCCACATACGTCATCTGATATTCAAAAATATTCAGAGAAAAGAGAAACTGTATGGAAAATTGTAGTTTCAGCAACATTTCCTAGCCTTAATTTTAGGACTAAGATTAAATAAGAAAATTTAGTCCCATTGGTTCTCTAAGAAAGGCTGCAGCATAGAGAAAGAAGAATTTCTTAGAAGACTGGCATTTAAATGATGAAGCAGTAAAACCTGTTATTCTTTTTCCTCATTTCTGCTTAAAACTGTTCACTCATTTAAAAGAGTGTCTATCTGATCTTGCTTTGCAAAGAAAATGCATTCCTACTGCAAAGATCTTAAATTCAGCTTAAGTAGATGAAGGAGGGTAAGAGGGAGGAAACAGTGCTATCCTCATTTTCCTGAGGTGCAATTTTTAGCATGATCATTGTATATGTTTACTCTGTAGACTTCAGTAGAGTAAATGTGTCAAACGTAGCTTTAAATAAAGAATTCTACTTTCATGATGTCAATCAGACTTATAAAAGTCTTAACGTGTTCCAGCTATACTACTTTTGCCTCTGAACTAATTCATATGAAGCTCTGCAGTGTAGATCTACCCAAATGCAGGAAATTACCCCGAGTTTTCTGAATCTCAAACCCAGTATCTTTGCTAACACCCTTCCCGTCTTCCAATAAAAAAAGACAGGATATAAGAACTGGAAGGAGAGCTAAGAATGTGAAATTAATCTTCCCACGTAGCTTACAGAATTTATTTACTTAATTGATTGAGGAGCTCAACTCTTTTAGCAAAAGGAAACATTATAGGAAGCAAAAAGTCTGTGACAATCTAGAATATCTTAAAGGAATTATCAAAGACTACAGGGAAAATCACAACAATTGATGAATAGAAGTAGATGTAGTACTAAGTTCAAAATTCAGATCTCTGGCTCTGTGTCTTGGATCATTTAGGTTTAGATTGAATAGGTAGGTTTACAGAGCTGGATGAGTAAAAGATGGCACATAATAGAGAGACTGAGCTGAAGATGTTTGTGTTGTCTGGACCTGTGTGAAAGACGTTAGGAGAAAGGCTTAAAGTTTTGCCTGTGTTGTCTTTTGAAACGTTGGCATACGCCATGGTGAAATGCAGAAACAGAGCATTCACTAGGATGGCAGAGGAAAAAAATACAGGTTTGAGAGAGGCCAAGGCTAGCAACAAACAGCTACTATCCTTCTCTAGTTGAGTTTTGGTTACACGCAGTCTCTCAGGGCACCTGTTTGAGTGCTTAACCACCCTCCCTGTGATCAAATGTGAGCCTCTACAGGGCTGTGTTGGATGCTGGAGAAAGGCACGACTGTTTAAATTTAGAAGAATTCTGTTTGGAGGCTTTCTTTGGCTTTGCAGAAATGCACAACCAAATTCAATAAAATCGCTGTTGATTTTGGTGAAAGCAGAGTTAGTCTTACGCTTTGTGGTTTTGAAAATTCTGCCCATGGATGACAATTGAAACTACTCTGAATATTAACTGTAATGGAAAAAATGCATAAGTACTAATATTTGAGACTGGGAGTTACAACTTATAATTTAGTAATGCAATGTACTTCTGCAGGTGCCAGACCTGTTTTCTCACCTCAGTGCCGCATACCCAACAGTGACACCCTGCCTTTCTTGTCAAAGAGTGTCTCGGGGAACCACAAAACAATGAAACAATAGTTTGAATATCACAAGCACACAACAAGCATGCAAAGCATGTAACAGATTTCCAGCTGAACAACAACCCAAGGCTGGTAAGTAAAATTTATAGTTGAAGCAGCACATTTTAGGACCTAGGGAGAGACATGCACTTTGCTAAATTACAGATTAACTGCTGGGATGTGCTACAGCTTCTTTAAGGTTTGCTTATCCAGACTTCTCTACTGAGGTGCCAGTGATATAGAGGTATTGTGTTTTGAGGTCAAGCTTTAGCACAACTGATGCTTGGATGCAACTAAGATGTGTACCTGGTCTCAGGAACTGGGAAGTTTTCCCTCCGATTCTTTTGTTCCACAGTGTATTCCACTCACTCTGAAAACAGTCAGTTTGCATAGGAAATATTAAGGGTCATAATATCATCTTCTGGAGAAAAAAATTCAGGAAGGAAAGAAGCCATCTTGATTGAAATTACTGATAATGACCAACATGAAACCCCTCTTCACAGTATAGAACTGCCCCTGAGATGTTAATATTGAATTCACAGAGCTGAACAATAATTTTGAGTCAATTGAAGAACGTAAGAACAGTCGTGCCTGATCAGACTGGATGTTCTTCTAGATCCTTTTTTAGTGATGGCATCCCTCCCAGATGCCTAGGAGGGAATAAAAAAGTAAGGTGAGATTATAGGACAGCTTCTCCAGAATGTTCTTCTAGTCTTCAGTGAAGTGCAGCTCAGGGACTTTGCCAAAACTCCATTTGGGAGTTTTGAAGGTGGACGTAAGTTAACAACAACCCATTTTATTAAAGGTCTATTTCAAATTTCTTCTAAGAGCAGAGAGACACTGAATTTACAGCATGGACTGGATATAACTCCTGTTCCTCAAGAGTCAATGTTCTACCTCATTCGTTTTCATACAATCATAGAATCATTCAGGTTGGAAAAGGCCTTAAAAGTCATCGAGTCCAACCACAACCTAACCATACTACCCTTGCAGAATGGAAGAATATATTAATGTTGTTGCTTGTATTCCAAAAGAAACCCCAGTCAGAGTGAATGAATGAAAAGAGATCTACATATTTCAGAGAACATTCTGCTACACAAAAACTGTCCACCAAAACATCAGCTGGAAATGCTTTTCTTCCATATGATCACTCCTGTGAGTGTATAGTTATGTATAAGTGGCTTCAGAGAGGAGAGGACAGATGAGACAGTGGAACAGCTGCTATCTCTTTGTTTGCTGTGTGAACAGTTTTTCTCTTGAGCTTCTTGGAATTGATATTTCAAGCAGAATGAGATACTGTCACCTGGATCAGCATCAGCTCACTGTTCAGGTGTAACTCATACCAACAGAGAAAGCAGAAATTTGTCTTAAGAAAGTCACAGAAACAAAAACCACACAGGGTATTTGTATCCCAGTACCAACAGCTTCCACTATCTTTCCTTTCTATACCCTTTCCAGTGAAGCCTCTCCTGAATGTGTGATGTGTGGAAATGCTAATTTGCTCATCTCTTTTGTTTCTCTGCTTCCTGTTGTACTGCAGGGGTCAACGTATTTGATACATTTGCTAGCCTATTGCAAATCAGAATCATTAAGGTTGGAGAAGACTACTAAGATCACCTAGTTCACCCACCAAACATCTGTCATAGTCCTCCTGACTCCAACAGGTGGAATGAAGTTGAATCTGGTGAAAGTATTTAGATTTGTTTGCTGGGTTCACAAAGTTCTTCAGATTTGGAAAATCTGCATCTGTTTCTTAACTCTGGCATTTCAGGCACGTTTTCTAGGCACTGAATCTCTGGAGCCTCATCCAGGAGAAGGGATCTTGTAGTCCAGCTGCCCTGGCTCATTTATGGAAGCAGTTTTGTTCTAGTAGCATTTGTCTTTGTTATTTCTTTCCTACTGTGATATTTTATTTTCAGCCCTGCAGACTACCTGATGTCATTAAGCTACAACCATTGTAGTTTAATTGTATTTTCTGTGGTGTTTCCAATTTGCATGGAAAATTATTCATGTTAATACTCTCCACTGTTCATGCCTTATCTTCCTAAGTCGTGTTGGAGGGCAATACAGTGCACGCCCTACTGTCAAAAGGCTTCTGTATACTTTCAGGCATTAACTGATTTGCTTTTGATAAATTCAAGGCTCTTAGGGACTTCCATAAAATCAGCCAGAAATCTTCAGGTTTTCTTAATTTCCCCTCAGGTGACCCTGTCCAGTTTTGCCTCTGATAGCAGGCTTTGACCTAAACACTTCTGCCTCTACTACTGCTGAGCCTTGTCTTCTTTCAGAGAGAGAGACAGCTTGTCATTCTGTGTAGGGACAGAATTTATGCAGTTTACAGTGCAAGGGAAGGGTGGAAATCAAATTAAAATATTGCATTACAGATACCACTTGAATTCAGCAAACGTTTTTGGGTCAGTCCTGCATGCATTGCAAAGGAGATATTTCATTCCTGCGAACTGACAGGGTAGCCATTGATCATGTGGAGAGATGAGGCTTTTAGGTTCATTGCAACACTAGCATAAGATGATGTGTTTTTTGTGTAACTACAGAAAACTCTTAACATGTTTTTAGAGTAGAAGGGAGTGCTTAGAAAAACATCAAAGCATCTTTTCAGTTGCTGTTTAAAACCACGCTTGTTTCACAGTTTTTAAGCACTATCACTCAGCACCAGTTTTGCTTCCTAATGTTGATTTGCTTTCAGCCAAGCTTTTGTTTCACAATGTTTGTGAAACACACCTGCCTAAATACTTTAGCATTCTGGAGCAAATCCGAAAATTGCTCAGTATCTATTATTTCATAACTGAAACCTAGTCAGGTTTCTTTTGTATTTTAGTTCGATATTGTAAGCCACACAGGAAACCTACCTTCATTCCTATAGTGACTTATTCTAGAGTATTTGGTCAGATATTATCAACTATATATTAAAATTACTCAGTGTTGGCACCACTCCTAAATTCAAGCCCATCTACATGCATTATAGCTCTATTCGGATATTCAAAGAGATTAAAAAGAGTTTCATTTTCTGCCAGATGACAAATAAAGTAACCATCAAAGCAGGTAAAGCCAAAATAAAAAGAAAAAAAAGACACTGTGAAATTTTCTGAAATGTCTTCTTTCTTTTTTTAAAAAAAGATTAGGTCAAGTGATTCTTTTATGACAAATGCTGTTCCTGTTCCTACCGAAATCAATGACAAAGCCTCATTGAGTTCACTGGCAGCATAAGCTGTTCCAGTTAGGCAGCACAAACACAAACCCTGACTGTGCCTTCGCTGACTTCAGTGTAAATGTGCATTAACCCTACTCAACTTCTGTCTAGCTAGAGTTTGACTGTTCTTGGGTTTGACTCTTTCTGATCAAAGTACAGTTGTTAATGATGAAGAGAGGAGGATTTTTACTAATGGGAACAGATTCAAAGATATGAAACCAAACTTCATAATTACACAGATCAGCTGAATGTTCAGCTGGTGTCATCAGCATTGCCAGATGGATTTCAGTGGAAATATATCGCTTTTTCACACACAGTGGTCTGGCAGACTACACAGTTTTCTCAGGTCAGGGGAAGCTTAAACATAGAACCATAGAATCATGGAATTGCTCAGGTTGAAAAAGACCTTAAAGATCAAGTCCAACCACAACCTAACCATACTATCCTAATTCTAACAATCCTCTGCTAAATCATATCCCTGAACACCACATCCAAACAGTTTTTAAACACAACTAGGGATGGTGACTCAACCACATACAGAAGACTAAATAATTTCTGGTCTCAAACTGTTTCACATTTTCTCACTCTCCATCCTTCTCCCCATTCCAATTTCCCCCAGCATTTATATACTCGTGATTTTCTGAAAACTTTTCATGGGATTCTCTGCATCCTCAAGAGCTTAATAAAAAGTCTGAGTCTGGAGGAAGGTCCTTTTGTGAGTTACTAATTGGTTAGGTGATGAAAAGCAAAGGTAGGAGCTACTGGTCATTTTTCACAATTCAAGGAAGTTAGAAGAGGAAGGCAGGGAAAGGAGACTGTGCCAGACCCTACTTTGTCCAACACATTCACAAATGGCCTGGAAAAGGTAGTGGATAGCCAAGGTGGATGATGATACAAAGTCATTTCCACTAGTCTATAAGAAAAGCTGCCTGAGAAATTAGCACAGGGATTTTACATCAAGTGCCCGAGTAGTACAATAATAAAGAAAATACAATGCTGATAAATGCATCAGTGATAACTGTGCATCTGTGAAAAATACAGCCCTAGGAAATGCGGATCATTCTGAATGAGCCACTGACATTCAACAGAGAGATCTTGGAGTCACTGTAAATGCTAATATTAAAAAAAATAACATCAGCTTAACATTCAGGCCAGGGACTGGGTGTGGTTCTTGGCTCCAAAAACCAAACTGCTGTTTGCTAGAAACTAGGAGATATAAAAGGGGAAGGAACCCTGTGTACTCACCCCGTTTCCCATAATGTCCATTACTTGTCACTCTTGAGAGATGTTGAGCTATATAGATCTATGATATAACCTACTTCATCTGCTCTTATATCCTTATGTAAAATGAACCATGCAAGAACGTTGATCTAAGCTGTAGTCACAAAGGAAAGTGAAACTACAGAGAAGTATTTGACCCGAGAATCAATGTTGCAAGCCCCAGGCAAAGGACTAAAGGATCACAACAAACAAAAAAGCCTCAGAAGAGACCACAAAGACACACTAAATTAACCTCTAAAAGGTTAGAAGCTTGCTAGATGTTGCTGTTGCTGTAGCATGAGGGATGACTGAGAATACAAAATACCAAATAAAGCACAGAAATGCTTGATGAGCTCAGAGGCATCTGTGAACAGTACATTCTGGAACTGTAGAGCATCCAGTAGGTGCAGAATGAGACAGGCATCAGCTTAATGAACACAGTGTTTACAGGGAAAACAGCATTTTCCCCTTGGAAAGACACTGACTGAAAAGAAAGTAAAAGAGTCGTTAACTTTGAAGCAAATGAAATCCATCCCAAACTGCCAATTCTTAACTTCTGCTCCATAACTTTACTGTTAAACTGATGATTGTGCCTGTTGTGCTAGACAAGGCATGTGGAATATTATAATATCTGAAAGTGTCTTTAGTTTAATGAATGTAGGCCATGTGCAGGAGAATACTGGTTTACATCTCACATCAGTGAGATACAGTTTGTCAGCGGTTCATACTTTGCTCAGCAGACACTAAAGTGCTAGAAAGCAATGGACAAACAGGATTTGCAGAAGTACAAGAAGGGTGTTCAGGCAAACAATAACATTTGAAGTCTTGGCATTGTTTCTACTTCCAGAGCTTGACATAATTCACATCTGTAATCATACTGATCCAGTCGTACAGATGCAATCTTACTTATCCAAGATGCTAGAAGTCACGTCTCAGGTGGCCATATACTTATGGACAAAACACATTTTTTTACACCTAAACATAAAAATATTTTGTCAGAGAAAACAAAATACGTGATGGAGAATTGTAGCTTTAATTGCTTTTAACATTCCAAATACAGGAAATACTAAGACATATACCATTAAGCAGAAAGTACTGGGAATGTGACATCGGAATAAAGATCTCTGCCCAGAATTTTGGCTGGAGGTCGGAGGTAATTACTGAATTCCTAAATTGTGTAAATCATGTGACCATGGGAAGGTTGGGGAATTATCTCCTTGCACTGACCACAGCTTCTTCTGGGCTACTTCAGAGATTCCTCCTGACTTGAGCAGATGATACAGAATTAACTCTCAGTTGAGGTGTGAACTAAGGTGGTTACCAAGCTTCTGTGGGAACTTCAATACTGATCTCTTTCTACTCCAAAGAGTTTCCAGGGCCTATGTAAGAAAAATTCAATGAATATTATAGTCTACAGGCTTCCTGCAGAAAGGTTTTGTGAATACCCTCTTCTCCTAGGATTTCACATACATGATCTGGAAGCAGTGTTTAGGTCATTATAAAGCTGTACTTCCATTTGAGAACACTTTGATATGTGCCCAGAGAAACAAATACATATTTTGCTTATCAAAGAAATGTGTTTGGATATTTTCATTCACACTCAGCAATGAACTATTCTTAGTAACCAGTAATACGCACATGTCACACAACATACTTTTGATTGCCTTGTTCCTATTGAAATATGAGTTTTGCTTTTAGGAATCAAATATTTTACTCCTTTAAAAAAAAAAAAGAATAAAAATCCTGGATTGATAGAAAATGTTGTACTCTTTTTATAACATCTCACAATGAAAAATAACGAGGCCTGCCAGGACCAGTTTCTTTCTTATATAAGCATTGGAGGTGAAGGTATTAAGTTGACCTGGTAAATATATGGAACAAAGTCAAAGCAGTATGAGATAGCTGCTTTAAAGATTTAAAACAACAAATATTTTAACCAGTTAGTGAAACCAGAATTTTGAAGGCTTGTTATTTTTTTCTTGTTCTATCTTCTAAATGTTTAAGCCAACTGGCCCACAGCAATCCCAATATCAACACTTTGTTTGCAATCCCTCATTATAAAGCTGTTATTAAAGCCTTAAGTACGTACAAAGTGACTGCTGGCAGGTTCAGAGCCACAGAAGTGTTGTAATTTTGTACATAGTTGTCATGGCAGCTGACCTACATCTAAATGATCTCGTACAGATTTCTCAGCCATTGTCTAGTGTTGTTCTTCCTGTTTGAATCATCAGTTCCTTTTTTGGGAGACCTTTTTTGAGAACCCTCTTTTGTGCCACTTTGGCCTCATCTGCTGGCTCAGCCCTTCCATCCTGGCACACCCCGTATTCTGTTGGTGTTGTCCATTAATGGAAAGGGTGGGAAGAGGAGAGTGAGGCAGCAGGAGACTATGGGCTCCCAGCTACTCTGGTTGTTGCAAGCAGCTTCCGAAAGCTGAGTTTTGCTGAAGCAAGCCACAGTGGCAACTCCCTTCAGTTTCAGTATGTAAAATATTCTGCCACACCATTGTTTTTGATGGGAGTTACTGCATTTTCACAGTGACATAACAAAAGCCAAATTTAGACTTAAGACTGAATTTATAAAATGATGAATGAATTCTGCTCTGTGAATATATGGCAGTAAATCAGGAGGCCATCTTTTCTATCCAGTAAAACAGCTCTAAAAAAGCTTTAGCAATTTCACAAGCACAATTACCGAGTAGAAAATTTCAAAGTAGAGGTCAAGAGTCTTCCACACTCTTTTCCTTCTACTGAACACCCTCTCAGTGCACTTAGAAAACAAGACCAGTGCTATTTATGAATGTTAAGGTTTTGTGTTGTTTATTTCTGGTGAAACAGTTCCTTCCTGTCAAATCAGCCCATCTGGGAGGAAAATGGACTATTTCCAATTAGCCATCCCTTTTATCTCTCTTCTTGCCACCTCTGAGAACTGCGCTGTGACGCCACTTCAGGGGAACCCAGCCCAGGTCTTATCAGTTCCTGGCAGATCATGGATAGCTGAGATGCCTCCTGCCCATGGCTGAATTGCGAGCTCAGCAATCCAGGGTTTACAGAAAGTGAGACCAAAAGATAAGAAGAGAGTATTTACTCTCTCTTTTTTTAATTATTTTTTTCCAACAAAGCAAATTCTACGTACTATCGAGGCAGAAGTTTTGTCTTATTTTTTCTTTAAGAACGCTTAGTTTCAGAACCAGTTCACTCCTGTTTGTTAGTTTTCAGATAATTACAAAGACGATCACTGCTGCTGAACTCTTTGCATCACCAGATAGTACTTGCCTGCCAGCCAAGAAGTAGAGTTTACTCAGTTTACCATCCTCAGATCACAGAGTGGTAGAAAAACCCCAGATCTGCAGGATTTGTGACATTCTAAAGTTCTGTTTCTTTTCAGTGATACTGAAAGCTGAAATTTGTCAAGAGCTTTTTGCTCTTA
Source organism: Perdix hodgsoniae (assembly GCA_035772895.1). Lineage (NCBI taxonomy): Eukaryota > Metazoa > Chordata > Aves > Galliformes > Phasianidae > Perdix > Perdix hodgsoniae. The sequence goes on along the minus strand of JAPSGF010000030.1, from coordinate 2,631,686 downwards.
TTTACAAGTTGGTTTGTTCATCCAGTCCAGTCATGTAGGAATAGATTACTTTTTAAAGAGGACTTTCAAAGCATTAAAGACAATGCTGATATTAAGATCAAGGAATATCATGAGGAGAGACCATCATTGAACAACTGTATGTTGATTCAGATCTGCAAAACGAAGGTTTATGGATTATGTGATAATTTCTTAAACAACAGTGAAGAATTAGAACAATCAGTTTATGGAATAATTGGCAGGAGAGACAAATCTGGCAACAATATCAGGATTGCCCCTCTAGAATGCTGGGGAAGAAAAGCAGGTAATGTATACATCATGATAAACACCTTTCCTCCCACTGCTTTTGAATCTTGGTATGTTACACTCTCCCACTCTGATTTTTGGTCTTTCGCTGTGGGAAGCTATACACGTGCAATGAAATTCTACTAATGGAAAGCACTGCAGGCTGAAGGGAGTCGTGAAACTTGAAAGCAAAACAGAGAAGACTGCATGATACTTCCCATTCAGAAAAAATGTCAGATGACTAAGCAAGACGTACTCGTATTCCATCTGCGCTGCCTAAGTCAATGTAGCAATTTCACGTTCATTGCCCTCTTTGCAAAGGACAGAAATTTCATCCTTTTTTGGATAATGGAAGTGACCATACAAGACTTTCAGCATATTGAGCACAGGGGTTTTCAGCTATCACGGACCTCTTAGCACAACACAGATGCCTGCAGTAATCAGAGATATTATTAATTGTTTATCCTTTTGTCTCATGAACAGAAAGAATTTGCCAGGGTTGCTGGCAAAGAATTCTTTCACTTAGGAGGCAGAATGTGTTTAGTAGCTATTATGGCAAGCAGTGATTCATACCCTTTGGACCTCAGTCTTATTTTGTGTGTTATAAGAATAGAGTAAATTACATTCTAGAGAGCTTTGCCAATGAAATATTAAAGCTAATATCTGTGATAGAGCGGAGTGCTATGCTTTTTGGAAGGACTGAGGAGGAAGGGAGAAGTGAAATACATTAAGTCAGTAGCTATCCTTCCAGCCTTTCAAAGAGCTGCTCTGATGCTTTTGTGACTAAGGATGGGACTTATACCACAAGCTCTGTGGAGCCTCATGAAGGGGGAGGTTCAGGTGTGTGTACTGCTGCAAGCTGCAGCAGGACCAGATATGCTGGTCAGTCCTAGAGACTGTACATGAAGTGTTCCATGGTGAAGCCAAGGTCCTAAATGGTCCAGGTTGAAGCATGAGAGGTCTTCCAACTAACAGGCTGATCAATGCCATGGAAGAAACCAAGGTATGTGGAAGGCAGAGGAGCTCTGAGCTTACCCTTGTATGGTGTAGTACAGAAGTGCTCCCAGATCTACCCAACCTACGTAAAAGAATGGCCTGGTTTCAGTAGCTCACAATGACTTATTTTCTCTTACGAGTGAGGATAAGATTACTCAGCAAACCTCTTGCTAGCACCCTGCCTGGCAGTCACTTGGCACACCATTGCCATGGGTGCTGGCTCAAACCTGCCTGGAACGAGCTTGACAGTCAGCTGCCACAAGCTTTGCCCCTCCTGCATTGCTGCCATCGAGCATACTACCTTCCGAGCATCTGTGGTGATGACGTGGCTGTGTGAAGGCAAGATGTTTCCAGATCTCAAGGCAGGTGTCCTAGTTTACTAAATGATGACTAAATTAAAGTATGTCAGTGCTGGAGCATTGGAACAGCCCCAGGTTTCAAAGATGCAATTGAATGACAAACCACTGCCGGTTCCATGGTCCTACATCTCTGAGATAGGTCTCCACTGGTCAGAGAAGTGCTGGGGGCTGCCTTGGAGGCACCCATGTTGCTGAGGGTAGCATGGAGGATGCGTGGCCATCAGCTCAGAAGTAGCCAATGTTAGATGCAGCTGGAGATTGTAACACCATTCCCCAAGAGCACCAGCAACCTCTGCCCCTATGGACGTGTTCCCATCACTTTGTCTCTCATTTCAGAGCTCATCCATCAGTTAGAGGCATTGGTGCCTCTTAGCACCGCCATCCTTCATCCTTCCACCACCTGGCCCTGTGGAAGTGTGCCCTGCAGACAGGTGGTATTATGGCATCGGAGAGCATCTCTGAGGAACAGGTAACACGTGGAGGTGAGATCCAGAGAGACCATACTGTGGTCTTCCAGTACTTGAAGGGAGCCTATAAGCAGGAAGGGGGGTGATTTTTTTACATGCTCTGATAGCGATAGGACAAAGGGGGGTGGCTTTAAACTAAAAGAGGGAGAATTAGGAAGAAATTATTTACTTAGAGGTGCTGGAATGGGTTCCCCAGAGAGGTGCTGGACGCCCCATCAATGGAGGTGGTCAAGGCTGGTTGGATGGGGCTCTGGGCAGCCTGAGCCTTCCAACCCAAGCCATTCCGTGATTCAGCGATCCACGTAGTTCTGCTATTGCACACATTTCGTTTCAGTACAATACTTATGTAAGAACAACGGCTGCAGATAACGGTGCGAATGCTTACAAAGCGACGTTTTAAGCGTTCACATCAAACATTACCCACACGTCACACGGATGCTTGCAGAAGCGCACAGCACAGCAGCGCGCCTCCCCTCACCGCCTCGCACCCGGGCCACCCGGCCTTTCACAGCGCCGGCCGTACCGCTCACCCACACACCCGCAGCGGCGAGGCGCAGCCGCCGGGCTCCGCAGGTGGGGCGGCGCCGCTGGGAAGGCCGGGAGCTGTAGTTCTGGCGGCGGGGCGGCCCGACTACAAGCCCCAAGGCGGCCCGCGCGCCGCGGCGGTACCGCACGTGGAGGGGGCGGCGGCGGCAGGCGGCTCCCGGCGGCCCGCCGCTCCCGGGGGTGGCCGAGCGGAAGCCCGCCCGCCCGGCGGGGCGGGGGTGATGCGCCTCGCCTCGCCCCGCCGCCCTCCTCCACGCTCGTTAGCTGTCCGCTCGTGCCCGGCCGCCGCCGGCCGGCCCTGCCCCAT
>JAPSGF010000030.1:2456071-2628329 GCA_035772895.1 Perdix hodgsoniae | reverse complement strand
TGGGGAATGGCATGAACAAGGTAACGCCGCTCGTCGGCCTCGGACCCGCGGGGCGAGTGCGTGCGCGCGGGGGCGGCCGCCTCCCCGCCTTTGTCTGCTGGCGGCACCTGGCTGCGGAACAAAGGCGGCGGGCGGCAGGGCTTCCCCTCGGCTCTCGGGGCTTTTTCGGTTTCCTTCTCGTTTTACCCTCCCCTGTTAGGCGGGGGGAAGGGACGCGGCCGCGCGTCTCCCTGCCGCGCTTCCTGCCCGGCCGCGGCCCCGGCGGGGCGGTGGGGGGGGGGGAGGGGGAGAGCCGGTTTCGGTGGTGCCCGCCCGGGGGTTCCCCGCACGGCGGCCCCGAGCCCCGGCTGTCAGCCGCCCGCGGGGCAGGAGAGCCCCGTGGAGCCCGCGGTGAGGCGGGAAGGTGGATGTGCGCCGCTCGGGGTGTTGTTGCCCCTCTGGGCAGCGGGGGGCTCGTCGTCGGCGCTCGCCCCCACGGCGCCTCGTGAGGTTGTCGAAGGGCGGCCGTGATTCCTGTCAGCATCTCCGCCTCCGTCTTTGAGGCGGGTTCGGAGGTGCGGTAACTGGCCCGCTGCGAGGAAGAGAAGTTGAGTCATCTCCCCCGTCGAACATCCTGCTCTGAGCGCTATGGGAGCAGCCTCGCGCCGAGCGTGGCCTCCTCGCCAGCAGCAGAGCTGGAGATGGGCAACCGCTGAGCGGCTGTGGCGGCTCCGTGCTGCCGGTGAACATCCCGGTGCTTGGTGCTCCTCCTGCCTGGGCTGCCCCTCGCGCTGTGGGCAGACACCTGGGGATAAGAGAATCTAGGCGGGGAGAAGGCCTGGCTGGTTAATCCAGCTGACTGGTAGGAGTAACGCCTCCCCTGGTCCTTCTCTGTTACTCTTGGTTTTAAAGCGTAGGGGTAGAATCGTGGAATCGTTTGAGTTGAAGGGAACGCTTAAAGGCCATCTAGTCCAACTCCCCCACAACGAACAGGGACACCTACAGTGAGATCAGGTTGCTCGGAGCCCCATCCATCCTGACCTTGAGTGTCCCCAGGGATGGGGCATCCACCACCTCTCTGTAGCCACCCTCTACAAGAGACCAGTAAGGAGTAAATACAGCTGGTTCGTCGGGAGTATTTTTCCAGGAATGTTTGAAGTTATCCTGCCACTCTCAGTACTTTGATGTGGGATGCTACCGTTGCAATCCAGGGGAAGAAAGGGGATTCTCAGCCCCTTCAACCCGAGCATTCTTTGCTCTGCATCTTGCTTCAGCACTCCATGAGCAGACAGTCCATGACTCAGGGAAATTTGGGCACTGCATCTGTTACGTGTTGTCCTGATGTGTTGCAACCAGAGTGCTCAGAACAGAGCACCGCATTAGTTTTTCTCTTCTCTCTTTCCTCTGTAATCGTGAGGATGAAGCCTCCATTGATCTGGAGGAGCTGACTCCTTTAAGGAGGCCACGGTCATGCTGGGTTCAGGTTTATTTTTGCAGGGGTCCCGTGTGCAGGTCTGGTACATGCCACCTTCAGAATGTGCCCCTAGATCATCTGTTCCTTTTGATCTTGTGAGTCAGCGAAAGCCGGAGAGGTGAAGAGAGGTGTGGACTCATCAGCTGTTGGATTTGCTCCGCTTGGAGTAGTCTGTCAACACAAATTACCTTAGTTTCCAGCTAAAATGTTTTTTTTGTGTGTGCGTGTGGCAGAGTTGTATTTTGCAATAAAAGGAAACAAGCAGTTTATCCAAGGCTGGATTATTTCATTTAGAGAATCTCTGTACTGAAGCCAAGGAAAGAGGATTAGTGGTGACCCGTAATGGGGTATGGTAAGGAAAACTCTACAGCTGCTGTTGCTGCTCTTGGATGCTGAGCCTTTCTCAGTGGCACAGTCCCCTCCTCTTTTTCTGTCACACGATACTGACGTATGTAATACCAAGTGGTAATTGCAACTGACTTTATGTGGCCATTAGCGTTGATTGGAAGGCTTGAGGCCTGGCATTTTTATTTATTAATTTGTCTCTAATTATTACTTTCCTCTGTAAAATTATCCATGTTTTTTTTTCTTAAGCCTATCCAAATGTTCTGATTTTTCCCAAGTTAAACCTAAAGCATCGGTTTCTAATGCTATTCTTACTCTGTTTAGAGAAAAGCCGTGGTCTACTGACTGCACTGACTTCAAACTCATCTTCTGGCTGCTATTACTTTTCTTTTTTCTTTTTGGTTTTTTAAGTACAGAATGAGTAATGAGATCGGACTTAGGAAAGGTGGCCTTATTTGTCTTTGCACTTAATGCCTAACTTTGACATGTATTCAAAGGTCAACTTAAGTCTGCGGTTAAAAATGACAAAGACGTTTTCCAGGAGCTGAAGTCTAGTGACTGAAACAGTGGTAGAGGTCACGGTGCTTAGATGTGGTGGTCTGTGAAGGCGGCATACTTGGTGGAGAGTTTTTCCTGGGTTGGTCCTTTGTCCTGTTACAGTTAAACGCCCGCTATTCATACAGGCCCCGCTGAAGGGGCGAGTTGGGTGTTAGTGCTACAAAAAGAGCAGGTAAGCTGCGTTCGTTGTAGGAGCTGATTCATGAGAAATGCAAATCAGTGTGGACAGTTGCATCTAGTTCTGTGGAAGTCAGCAGAGCTGTGCCACTTAATGTCAGCAGCAGCAAATCCCTCTCCCTTGCTGGCTGGTAAGGTGGGCTGATCCGTTCTCCCCTGCAGCCTTTTGCAGCCCGATGAAACTTCTCCAGAGCACCCATTGTTACCAACGCATTTAGAAGTAGCGCTGGGCAAGGAATTGAATGGCTCTGAGTGCCTGTCCAAATAGAAGACAGTGGCAAAATAACACTTCAAGCCGTTTTTTAGAGAAGTATGTTTTTCCAAGAGGACTGGTAAGAAGTCATAGCGGTCCGTGGGAGGGCTCTGTGGTCATGCAAGGTGAAGAACGTGAGCCGTTCTCATGGGAGATACGACCAAAGACAGGCGTTGCTCTACTTGTTGGTTATGCAGACTTCTGTTATTTAGTCCATGGTCATTTTGTCAATGTTTCGGATGATAGAAAGAGGCTACTGTTTTTATTCAGAAAGCAGTGGTTGAAAAGTTCACAAAAACAACCACCTTATGTTTTTCTCCTGTGACTCCCACCCCTTCTCTCGCACGCTCCTGGCAGCCATCGGCCTTCGTTGTGCACAGCCTGGAGTTGCAGTTGCTGAAGGCAGTGTGAGATGACACAGCTGAAAGTTCCCAGCCATAGTCTAGTACTGAAGTATTAGTCAGCAGAGTATGAAGATTCACTTCTTTCCAGGTAGCTTTCACCCATAGTCATGTTTCTTGCTTCTAGAATGACTAGGACAACAGGGGCAACATCTGTCCTTGGTTGCACAGTGTCCTAATTTTCTACCTCGCGCACAGCATTGCTTCATAATGCACCAGTGCAAGTGCAAACTTCTGGATTTTTCTGCTTTTGCTGGCAGCAATCTAAAAAGCCTCCATTTTAAATCTTTCCACTCTGGTGTTTCTTGATATCTCTTTAATTTGTAATGTCTACCCTTAATGACTGGAGTCTAAGCTTTCATGTTCTCTTGAGAGCACGCTTTTGATGCAGAAATAATGTCCTGGAGCCTAAAATGCTGTAGTGTACTGTAGTGGAGATGTGATTTGAGACTTGTGCTGCAGATAGTCTAAGATAGCAAGGCTGTTTAGAATAGAAAGGTGATATAATTTATTTGCATTTTAAACATCAGCTAAGAGAGTTGGCTGGGAAAATTGGTTCCTAACTAGACTCACTTTTGCTGTAGAGCATGCAAGGACCCCGGAGCAACCATCTTTTAATGGTGATTGCAGACTTGAGCTCCCTGCTTTAGAGCTAGCGTGCCATGCCATGGTCACCAGTGGAGCCCAGAGGGAAGAATGCTTGCACAAAGCTAGAAGGCAGCATGCACATCACTGGAGCTTTGATGGTTTAGTGAGGCTAGGTAATAATAGTGAACATTTTTATATCTGGGGAAAGCCATGGCGTTAGGATGTACTTGAAGGTATTTCACAGGTCCTGTTGGCCTAGGCATGGTGCCCTGGGTTGCCTTTCAGCAGGCAGGCTGCTGCAAGGGGAAAGCTTGAGTGATAATCCTCAATGAGAACCTGCCATGGCTTTTGGAACGTGGCGACTGCTGGACGAAGCAAAACGGGTGGAGTTTTACCTTTAAATAGCTGCACTCGAGAAGCTGTTGCTGCTGTTGTGATGACACATGGGTGTTGCTAAGGCTTTCGGAAGCCAGTGCTGACATATCTGTATTGGTGGTATGCTTTGCATGCAACGAAGAAAAGTGGATCATGTGCTCTCACTGCCACAGTTCTGCTCCCTTCAAAGGATGCGGGTGTGGGTCAGATTTTTCAGGTGTCAGAAAATGAAATTTTTGGCCAGAAAGCATGTGCTTGGTCTGCTGGTTTTATTTTTATGCCCTTAGTGCCATTCCCAAGTTGGGAGGGGTAGTACTGCTGTGTTTACCCGGGTGTATGTACAGGGCCAGCCCTCAGCTTGACCTTGGTGCTCATGAGTTAATGAAAGTCCTCTAACCGAGACCTGCACAGGCTGCTAGGTGCAGTGGTGTGAGTGGGCAGATCTGGGAGAGGAAAATGCAACTCAGAGGATTTAATCGATTCTCACTCTGTAAATGCGCAACTAGCTGGGTGCAGTGATTTCCTCCAGCTAAGGGCCTGGCAGTGCTGTATCCCCCGCTTGCATGGCTTTGCGCTTTGAAGGTCCCTCATGATTTTGTGTTGCAGTGCTTTATCCAGCTCGCTTAGCAACTTTAGGCAAATCGCCTTCTCTTTTTTGAAGTTTCGTCATTAGTTAACTAAGTGTGCTCTGATCATGCCGTGGGGGGGTTGGGACGCGTTGTGAGGCCCGCTCCATGTTTGTAAAGGCCTTCTGATACCCTTGGAGAGCGCCCGTTATGTGAGAGCCCGCATGATTAACAACCCTGACTGTCAACGAGGGCTTTTGGAGAGCTGTGCATCGAGAGTAATGCAGCTTGAGGAGGCTGCAAAGAGGCACAAAATGCTGCCAGCAGCCTGTAGATTGCATTTGACAATGGTCTGCTGAAGTAGTATGTTCCATCCTGTATGCAAATTGAACTTTGTCAAATTGTGTTACCACAAGATATCTATATTTGATACTATATTTCTTTCTCACAGATTCTGCCTGGCTTGTTCATTGGCAACTTTAAAGGTAAGATTAGTTTTATCATTACTTCTAGGATTGCTTAACAGGGGTCTCTAGCTGTTGTTTCGCAGGCTGGAGGAGTTCTCTGATGTCTGTGCAACTGCTTTAACCTCGTCTTGCTTCATTCTTGGATTCACCTGATAGCATTTAAAGAAGAACCTCTTTGCCCTCTCATCCATGTGCTGTGCTGCAAGTACTTTTGAGAAAAGAAAAATGAATGCCATCTCCTCAGTTCATGTTTCAGCTGGAATTCCTTAACATTGGCCTGCCTTAAGTGATTCCTGTGCTAGGCAGACAAACATGCGAGCCAGGCAGATTCTTTGTAAGGCTTATAGCAACTCCTCCTTATAAGTAATGCTTAAAGTGCCTCCTGCACATTGCTTTCTTTATTTTGGTTATTTGTAACAGCTGTCAGAGAGTTCTGTTATCACTGCATGCGAGACTGGAAGGTCTGCAGATTGCAGTCTGACCACCGATACTTGCTCTGCCTGTGCTGCAGATGTATGATCCTCTGATTGTTTACCCTTTTGCATGAGGTTTACCTTTTGTTCACAGAACCATATTTAGGAAAAAATAGGAGACTTTATGTAGGCATCCAAATAAATGATCTTTTCTCAAAGTCTCCTGTTAGCAGCAGTTGTAGTTTGACTGTCCCTATTCTGAAATAAAGGAGTTGTGTCTGTACAGTCTTTTTGAGGTGGAGGTGCTATACTTGCTGTGTTTCGCTGTGGTAACAAAGCAGGACTCATGGAGGCTGCTGCAATATCATACCCTTCTCAATCTGTCCGATACTGTGGCTGGCCTGCTAAGGTTGGACAAGGTTTGCACTGGATTTAAATACTGCTGTATGTCTTCTCTGTTCCCCTCTTCCTTGCCTCCGCCGCACTAAAACCTGCAACTTCACTATTTTTTATCTGAAAATATTATCTATCTCATTTACCTGACTCTGAACCTGAATGCTCTAGAAGATGGCCTTGCTGCCCAGGTCCAGTGCTTGCTGCTGCTGTGAAGCAGAGCTGAATGCCCTGAGTACACGTGAAGCTGAGAGCTGTCTTTTGCCACGCTGGGATGCCAACACAAATACAATGGCTTGTGTGTGAGTCATGCCACAGTAAGGAAAGTAAGAGGATGAAGACCAGTTGATACTGGTCAAAGAGGGTAATAAAAGGAGGGGAAACAGAGGGAATATAAGGGAGAAAGGCTAGGTTTGAAGCCTGACTGCTGCATGAGCTAGTGACAAAACTAAGTCAGAGCTGTGTTGTTTCCTTTTCTTTGTCAAGTAATGTGGGAAAGGGGCAGGATGGGGGATGGATGGTGGGCAGTGGAGTCCCTGGCTTTAAAGTTTCTGGCAGGGTAGGCAAGATGGGCCCCGAGGATGGCTCTCAGTCTGTCGCTCTTGCTGCTGCAGCCCTGCTGGTAAACCCTTGACGGTATGCCCAAGGGAGTGAAACTCAGCTGGAGCATCTTTTTCTCAATGCAGTTCTGTTTTCAGCCAGTGAACAATATGACCAGCTGAGGGGAGTTGACTAGGGTTGCAGAGTGTCAGCACTGCCTGTGCCAGGGTTGTGATCCTTGTGCTTGCTCTGCTTTGCTGGTTCAGCCGTGCTTGCCATTGGTGGTACGTCAGTCACTTCTGCACAGGGAGCAGAGGTGTGCATGGGGGTGGGTAGTGTTCCTGGAAGCATCTCTTGGAAAAAAAACAGAGACTGGAATGCTTCATTTACCCACAGAAAAGAGGAAAAGGGTGGGCTTAAATATCAATATCTGTGTTTTGGAGTCTGTTTCTAATGATTAAAAACCCAAGAAAAATGTTCATTTATTTATTGTTATGACTCTTGGTCACGTTGCGTATAATTCTTAACCCTCACGAGTGTCATTCTGTATCTCTATATAGGTATACACAAACAGGAAGAGAGAATATTGATGTTGCAGTACTTCATTAACACAAAAGTGAAGTTTTACTGTTAGAATCTTCTGCACCTTCCCCCCTCCCTCCCCTTCCAACTGCTTCAGTATAATTGCAATTGCTTTCCATGCAGTGAAGTCATCCCATTTAGGAACAGGCATTGGGTTTATCACCAGTGTATTTTTCCGGAGGAGTTTGATTACCATGTTCCCAAGGCATGTTCTGATTTGTGGCACTCTTTCAAAAAGTGACTAATGAATTTTGAGACTTCCATAAAGGGAATTGTTGCTGAGAAATGCTCAGCAGCATGTGCTTGGACTTGGTTAGAATATCCCAATTTGGGCGGCTGGAACATCTAGCTGCTTCTACAGAAAGGGGTTTTAGCAAATTGTTTCCTGTAATGCTTCTCTTGCTGAATAGCCAGGCTGCTCAGAATTGGATGAAGTTCCATCTGGTCAACCAGAATAGCACCGAATCCTTGGCATTGTGCATCTCAACTGAATGCAGAGTCGAGGTGCTCTGGCGCACTCTATTTCTATGTGCAGGGGTGAGAAGTTGGCAGAAATCTCTGAAATGCTCTGATCTGCCCTCTGGAGGATAGTCTCTCCTTTCTCCAGTGACTAAGCAGAGAGTCCAGGGAGGCAGAGTTTCCATAGCTGGGTACTAAAATCAGCATCCTCCTCAAGTTTGTCTCCTCACTGTATGAGAAATCTCTGGGGAAGCTGGCATTCTGAGGGCAGAGGGACGGTGTTTTGCAGTTCCTGCTAAATGAAAGCAGGATGTGAAAGGATGTTAAATGCTGTTGTCGTGGAGGTGCACTGCCTGGAGAAGGCATTCAGCAGTTGTTCTCTGGAATTACTATTCCATATCCAGCAATATTTCTGCTTTATGCATTGATGTTCCTACCGTCTTTTTAGGCGTAATTAACACGGAACCGGTCTGTGAGAAAGTGCAAGCTCTCCCACCTTTAACTGGGAAATAAACTAAGGCCAAAGAAAAGCCTGTAGGATACATCTGACAGAAATGGGAGTTGAGCTTTCGCGTTGTAGTTTGAGTGCTGCTGCTATGCAAGCTTTTAGCTGCATCAGAGTGAGAGAGGTTTCTGCAACCACCTTAGGGTGTTAAGGGTAGCAGGCATGTAATCCTGACTGTGGAAAGCACTGAAATCCATGCTGAAATCCCACCAAGCCCATAGCACTTCAGTATGTCTCTCCTTGTTATCTTTGAAGATCTGTGGGTGTTGCTCATCAGTAGAAAATAAAAATTGTAGCCTGTTTTTTTGTGTGTATTTGAGATTGCACAGCTAGAGGGCAGAAAAATTCAAGAAGAACAACAGGTGTCCACACAGTACAGTCTAGACTGAGTTTGAACTGAAAGCCCAGGGGAAATTGGAACTCCTTTAGTGAAAATTAATGAGGAGTTATAACCTTGAAATAAAGGGGAGGGGCACAATTAGGAAAGAGAAAGTAGTGGTAAATTCTTCTACCTGGTTCCAGTTTTGGGGGAAATGTATTTTGTTGCAGTTGCTCCTTTCAGATGAAATTCAGTTCTGCAACCCTCAAAAGACAAATATTTGTTGGTGGGATTGCATGCCTTTGTATCTTCTGCATTGGGAATTCGATTTCCCCTGAAAGGCACCTGAGTGGCTGACAGAAATAGATGCTTTGTTTCTTTGCAGACTGATAGGGCAGGGAGCTTTTTCTGCACAAACAGAACAAATTATTTTTTCCAGGATGGGGCTCCAAGTGTGTGCTTGATTGCTTCCAAAGTGAAAGCTGTAGCAGTAGTGAGCCCCAGAGATTCAAGAGTGTTTCTACCTTGAATATTTGAGGAGCTTTTGTCCTTCCTTCCTTGTACTCATTTGGAAGAGTAAAGTTTTTTCCAATGGAATATTTGGGGGCTTTTTGATTCGAAGGGGAAAGCCGCAACATGAGGTTTAATTCCCCCAAAGAGTCCGGTGTTGCTGTGAGTGAGCTGGAGAGTCTAGGGAAAGTTTATACCCTTCCCATTGCTGAGTGCAAAAAGGTGGTATCCACCAAGTGGTTCTGTTGTGTTTCTAGATCCATTCTGTTATCAGCTGTGTAGTTCTTTTGAGAAAAGGTATTTTTTTTTCCTAAGGCTTCATTTCAGATGGTGAAAGCAGTAGAGGATACTGTTCCCTTTTTTTAGAGAAGGAAGATCTTTTTTCAAGGGTCTTCAAGATGATTAAACCTTTTTTCCTCAGCTTCCTCGTGCCCTGGAAAAGTCCTCCTGAAGAGGCTGAGGCAGATTGCTTACTAGAGTATAATCTGATGTGGCAACGGGAGATGGGGAATTTTTGTTCACATGTTTAGTTTTTGTGCCTGTAACTGTGGGTCACTGGAGTTTGCTTTCACATCAGGAGGACCTTGTTCCGTGCATTCTCAGTAACAGTTCTTAGTGTCCTGAACCACTGGAGGGTAAGTTCTCCTCAGAGTCATAGAATCATTTCATTTACAGAGAGATCATTTACAGAGAGAGTGGTGTGGTGCTGGCACAGGCTGCCCAGAGAGGCTGTGGATGCCCCGTCCCTGGAGGTGTTCAAGGCCAGGTTGGATGGGGCCCTGGGCAGCCTGGTCCAGCATTAAATGGAGAGGTTGGTGGCCCTGCATGTGGCAGGGGGGTTGGAGCTTCGTGATCCTTGAGGTCCCTTTCCAACCCTGGCCATTCTGTGACTTCATTTGGGAAACACCTGCAATATCATCAAGTCCAACCATCACCTAACACTACCAGATCCTCCACTGAACTGTGTCACTTAGGGCCGTGTCTGCATGTCCCTTAAATACTGTCAGGGATAGGGAACATCACCACTTCCCTGAGCAAACCCTTCATTTGCTTAACCACCTTCCATGAAGAAGCTCTTCCTGGTATCCCATCTGAACCTCCCTATTGTATAGCTCTCTCTGGTTCTATCCAAAGTAGAAAAAGAGGTGTTTGTTTTAAAACAAACAGAAAATTAACCCAAATCCCAGTAATGATTAAAACAATGACAACAACAAAACCCACCATTGCCCCAAGATCAGAAAACACTAGCAATGTTGAAACTGTCTGTAATCTCTACACATCTGCAGATTGAGACCTGACATTGTTGTACTTTGGGGCCTCGCCTTGTTTTTGCATACATAAATTTTGATTCTGAAAACTTAATTGCAACTAGCTTACTGCATTATGAGAGTGCATGTTTCTTTTCACACTAACAACAAAGCCAGCTGTGGGCTTCTAAGGAGGAAGGAAGGATGCCTTTTGTATAGGATAGCTAGAGAAAAAGGTGACAAAATACAAAGAAACATGTCATTGTGTGGAGCCACTTAATGGGTGAGTCGCAGTTAAATGTTGCGGATCCAAACTTATATCACATAATACTTTTTTTCCTCTTCCTGGCATGATTGATAATTTTATATTTTGTTATTCGCAGTAGAGATGGGAAAGGCTTTACACCTTAAATGGAGGAAAGGGAGGCTACCATGGGCACAGGAGTGGGAGAAGAAGAGTTCTACAACATGAACTGCATCTTACACAAGGAGAGAGCTTTCTGAAGGCTTTACTCAGAAGTTTCCATTAGTTTAGAGATGTTTCACTGTCTACTGTAAGGAGTCCTGCATTTGAGAGACCATTCAGGGATGCGCAGGATGGACTCTGATAGGTTTCTTCCATGTTTAAATTCAGAAGTGGGGTGATTTTTGATGTGGTTTCAAAATATGAGGCTGTGTGTGGTTGTACAACACTACGCTGCAGTAAAAAAGGTAGAATTACTATGCTGTGTAGGTGATTCTTCTGTCTTATAATGGTCCTTTACATAATCCATTTAATTTTTGTAAGTTTATGGTACAAAACCACAAATATCTTATCTATACTATTGTTTAAATTAGTTTTGTCTGTATTATCTGTAGACTTATGGCAGGGGCTGCAAGGGGAATTATCCTTTTATAATCTGAGCCAGGTTTAGATCCAGATAATACAGTCGCTGGCTGAGAATTTTTCTCCTCTATTTTATATGATTTGGGTGATATTTCCTAATATACCTGGCATTGCTGGACCTGACATTGCAGCTCTAGGATAAAGGCATTTCCAGCTTGCTTCTAGGAACATAATTTATTGCATGATTTTGATTTGTTTAAATGAACTTAGTTAGCTGAAGAACTAATATGTTTCAGTCCTTTTGAGTTACGCTGTGTCCATTAGGCTTTTCAGTCTGCCTTGAAGACAGTCAGTGTTCACTGTGGGTCATGTTTGTCTTATATGGCAAGCCACTTCTTACCCTGTGGGTCATACTTATCTTAGGGAATGGACTCTAATTGTGCCCTTTTGCATTCACACCAGGAATTGGAGCCTGCGGGTTCTGAAGTCTGTCTCTAGCCTTTTGGGAACCAAAAATGCTTTCTTTTAGGAATATTTAGCCCATCTTCTAGGGCTTTCAGAACCTTAGGTGCTCTCTGAGAAATGAGGACTGTTCTATATACTTCTAATAAACCCAGAGGATTAGAAGACCTCTCCTGGCAAACATTAGCATTTCTTCTTTGAAATGCCTACTCTGGGATTCTTAGGAAATTCCAGTTGTTCTATGAAGCTGCACCTTAATTCTGTTTCAGATAGAATTTGGGTTAATTCTCTCCTGAAGGGATAAGTAACCGTGTTGGTCATACAGGCTCAAACAATAGCTACTGGAAATTGCTTCAGTTCTGACTTTTCATTTTATTAGCCCTGAATAAGCTTTCACAATAGGATTAACTTTAAATATTCTTGCTTGTTACTGTGTTCATGTGGATGTATCTGCAGGGAAGTATAATTGTATGTCCAGTTCCTCTTTGAGATGTAGAAAAGGTGTTGAAACTTTATAGCAGATTGGAGAAAGATGAAGCAAGAGGTGCCTATTGAGCTCTTGCACGTACATTAAAAAAAGTGTACAGGTGATGCTATTGTTATTTTTGTACCTAGAGAGAGCCGGTTTGAAACCTTTGTGGTCAGTGCTCTTTTTCTGTGTGCAGCCAGGCTAATGTGAACAGATTGTATGGGCTAATTTGGAAGGCAGGTGTTCTCATCATAAAACCACCGCTGTAATAGGCGTGATGTGTCGTGTCATGCTCATGGGAAAAGGTCAAGAGTAACTGGACACAGACTAACTTTTACCTGTATTTGTGGCTCTTCAAGGTCATTTTCTGACATGCAGATCATTCCACGGAAGGAAAGTTGCTCACTGATGACTAATGATCTGTTTTACCTTCTTTCTCATAGAAACAAAACCATATTTTCACAATATCTAGCATCAAAATCTCTCGCCCCAGTTTGCTTTCCAGTTTTGAATGTTTGAAACACCTCAGTTAAAGGCCTAGGAATCACTTTTTCACTGTTGTGCTTCCACATTACAGCATTTTTCTTCACACATTCAGAATCTTCTCAGTCTCTCCTAATATTTAAAATAATGCTGTGTATTAGGTAAATGCACCATTTTCTCTACTAGTGCACAGAAAATAAGAATCTAGTTCTGGTGTTGGCTGGCCCATTATTACCTTAATTTGAGTGATTCAGGCCAGGTGGTTCGCTTCACTACTAGCCTGGGTATGGCAAGGTCAGTATCTCAAGTTAAATTATATATTCTCAAAGTGGGATTTGTGGGTGAGAGAATTTCTTGTACAGCTCTGACTACTTGTTCAGATGGCCATCACCTGCAGGTAGACATGCACAGATTTACATGCACAGATGCAAAATATGCGAAACTTTTGACTTAAGAACACATTCCTGAGTCACTTAAGTTTGTTCTTTATATAGTATTTAATTTGTTTTGGAGTTAAAAGTTTTTTTCCCCATCCCCCTCTGATGATGGTGTTCTAGAACAGCTGCATTTGCGATTTTGCTTTACTTCTTGAAGCTTCGAAAAGAAATGTAGCAATGACAGTGTTTTTTAACATGCACAGGGGAAAAAAGAATGGGGTGTTGTTTCAAGAGATTAATAAATGTCTTCCTTTTATTCCCTTTACTGCAGATGCCCGAGATGTAGAGCAATTGAGCAAGAATAACATTACGCACATTCTTTCAATTCATGACAGTGCCCGTCCTATGCTGGAGGTAAGAGGGATGGAAACTCCATAATAAACTCTTACTTTGACACTGAGAGTCACAGCTACCTTGGGATTTATGTTGTGTTCTGTATGACGGGTGTTTTAAAATGGAATTTGGAAATGTTTGACAGCCGTAGTATTGGGATTCAATCACAAATTTTGCTGTTGTCTGTTACAACAACAAGTAATCTAGCTGACAAAGAAAGAGACAATTGCA
The DNA here is from genome assembly GCA_035772895.1 of Perdix hodgsoniae. Taxonomy (NCBI): domain Eukaryota; kingdom Metazoa; phylum Chordata; class Aves; order Galliformes; family Phasianidae; genus Perdix; species Perdix hodgsoniae. Next base: position 2,614,937 of record JAPSGF010000030.1, on the reverse strand, counting down.
GTGTCAGTCAGTGTAACACAGCAGTGGGATTGTTATCAATCTAATAGTAAAGGTAAATTTTCTTGTGTGTGGAGTTTGTGCATCACATCAACATTCCTTCTCCCCTTTGTGCACTGCCAACTTGCCTCTGTACTAGGCCACTTTCTTGAATCTTTAAAGCAAGTTGTTGTCAGACTGGTTTGCAGTCCTCCCTAAAGCTTGGGGCCTGGGAGAAACAAGTGCTCTCTTGTGTAATGTATCTAAGACAGCAGAGCATCTGTAGGTCTCCAACACTAACACAAAATATTATTCCTTGTTTTATGAAAGGGGAACTTATCTGAAGAGTTGAAATGACTTGCTTTGTCATCTTAAAGCAGTGAAAGAGCTGGAACCAATCTGTCATTCTGTTTGACTGTTGTGCTTTCTTTTTTATACCGTGTTGCCTTAAAGGGAGAGAAGTGTGTCAAGGATTTGCTACACCCTAAAATCTTGGTGTTGATTTATACTGACCTACTTGTCCTCTTAAATTCACTAGCTCACTCCCTTTCTTTTCATTTTTTTGTGAAATATGGCAAAGTAGGAGATAAGGCAGTTGGTGGTTTCACCTCTGGGATCTCTCCTTTTCACTCTTGTCACAAAGAGACTCTAGTGGATTCAGTCCTAAAACTGAAAACTACAAACTTACTACAAAACTTCCACTTATCTCAGACAGATCAGTAGTCAAGCTGAACAAAAGATATCCCTAATATGTCATGGTTAAAACAAAAATGAAGTTCATGGGGTGTTCAAGGTATGCTTTTAACTTAGAAGTGGATTCAAGCAGAGTTTATATAAGCTGTTAACTTTGAAGTGTCCATCTGACTTACATTGAGCCTGATGCAGGTTAGTTCTGAATCACTGAACTTCAAACTGCTCTTAGTAGAGGAGAGATGTAGTTGCTTCCTCTGGGGTGCTGCTGTCGCGGGTTAAGCAAGATCTACCTGTGCCCGTGACAGGGGGGCAGCTGGCCCAAAAGGGCCGCTGGCCCAAAAAGGGAAGGGGAAAAGGGAATGGGAAAAGAAAACAGCAGCAGCAATCTAAGGAGGCACACTTATTTACTAAATACTAAATCAGAATACAGAATAATACAATATAATACAATATGATTGTAATTAAGCAAAAGAGAGAGAGAGAGTGAGTCCCAAAAACCGAAAGGCCTACTGTAAGCTCTAGGCGAAACGGCTGGAAGGCACCCCACGCTCCAAAGGATCCGGGAGAGTGTGTGATATCAGTCACGGGAGTGAGATTATATACTGTCCTGGTCCCGTGACTTATCTCCTGACCGTGATGTCCTCTGGGAAATGTAGTTTTCTTCTGTGAACTATCCATACTTTACATGATGTTGTGATGTGGAATACTAATAGCAGAATTACAAAAGTATTAAACCATGACAGAGCAGCTCTCTAAAATGAGTAGAGGTTTGATTTGTTTTATTATCATTATTAGAAAGGTAGGAATGCTAATTATGGCACATTCCAGCTGCAACCTCAGGTCAATGTTTCTTGTGGTGTTGGTGGTAGTTCTGACAGCCCACACGCCTTCCTGACATGGCGTTGCATCTGTTTGTGGGTCTGTGTGGTGAACAGATCTGGGAGCTTGTGTGAACCAAATATAATCAAGTCACCATTTCTTCCTCTAGCTACTTCCACAAAAGACACTGAATATTAAGTTTACCCAGTTCAGTTCCCAATCTGATTCATGATGCAGTCTTAAAACTTACAGTGGTTGAGGAGCAGTGGCTGGTCGAGGGTAGGCATTCTTTGTTCACCCCTGCCTCTGAAATAAACATTTCTCTAACTGTGCCTTCTGTTTTTGCAGTGTGCAGTGTATTCTTCTCCTTGCAGGTGCTGTGGAAAGCAACAGTTAAACTTCTGTAAATAGTGCAAGGATTACAAGGTCCATTTGTTTGGGAGCTGAACTGATTATTATTGCTTTATCATTCATAGTCTTACTGTGAACTTACTTACTTTACCTGCATCTGAATCTCTCTCTTTTGGAAGAAAGACCTAGAAAACATTGTGTTACTTCCTTTATTATTTGCATCTTCCCATGTCTATAGATAGGTTTGTTTACAGCTGATGTATCCATGTAGTGCTTGAGGCTTGTTCTCAAGTCCACTGAAGTCAAACAGGAATGCTTTTCTAATGCATTTCCTTCCCTTTTACACATCACTGTTTGCAAGTGAGAGCCTGTGTTGGTATTCAGAAATCCATTTAATTTTGTTTGGACCTTTGAACATGGAATTGCTGTGAATTGAGAAGCTTTTTTTCCTGAGGCTCCCTGTTTTGTGTGCCTGTGCACTGATTGTTTCTAAAGTGCTGCATTTTCATGAGCAGCATTAGTTGCATTTGTCTCTTGCTAACAAAATTTCAAAGATTTCCTAATTATCCTATAGGAGATGTTACAAATATCCTATTAAGCAAAGCTTTCTCTGCAAGCTACGAAAGGGTAAGTGTTTTTAGGAACAGAAAACTCACTGTTGTTGTTAAAGAGGATTTGGTCTCTTTAGCTGTCTGTAGAACAAACAAATATGGGTGCATACTCTTAAGAGAGGTGCCAGATTACTCAGGTCTTACTTGTCATGTTTTGAAATTATGGTAGTGACTGTTGTGATGCAAAAGTTCTTCTGATAAAGCACCAAAACTTGGGTAGAGGATGAAAATGAGCAATCTGGTTTCAATGTCTGCACTGTGTAGGAACAGTACTCAAGAGGAAAAAGCAAATGTCCAGTATATGTGGAGGCACTAATTTGTTAAATTATAAAATTACTTTCCCTTTTGGTAGCTTAGGGTGTTGCCCCTCTCTTCACAGACTGTTCTTACCTAATCGTGTTTAAAATATTCACGGTAGCTTATAAAAATGTCTGCTTCATTCTGTGTTTTTTATGTATTGCAGTATTTGGAAGTATTTTCTAGTAGCTTACCAGCTTGCTAGAAAAGGACTGAAGAGTTTCACAAAAAACATTTGTTATATTGGTTTAGGTTTCATAGTGTTTTTCTGTTGAAGAGATGATTAAAAGGAAGCTTTTCTCACTGAGATTTGGTTTCAGAAGTTATTTTGATGATTATTTACAAATTCTCATGGACTTCTAAGTTGTGTGTGGCTCATAATTGAAGTTCAGCCTTGGAAAGCTACGGTGTGCTTTCAAGTCGGAATAACGAGAAAAAGTAGATTGGTAAATCATCTGGAATATAAAATTTTTCATACATTCAGATATTGTCAGCCTACATTAAGTACAAGAAATAAAATTGTTTTGTAAGGCTTTCAGGTGTTTTAGACTGAAAGGAATCTGCCAAAATCTGGACTAGGCTATCTTGCAGTATTGTCCCTTGGTTCTTGTTAATTAATTTCAAGAAAATATAAAACCAAGCCTAAAATTAATTCATATTTAGAAAGCATCCTGAGGCTGCTGTTCCAGTGAAGCACACCGTTGCTAAATGGGATCTTAACCTGTTAAGTAAACATTTTATATTTTAAAGATGCATGTTTATAACTCCATCAGAAAAACTATAGGTAACTGGTAGCATGTCCCAATGAAAAGGCTGTGTGCCAAACTCAGCAAAGTTGTTACTTCAGCTGTGCAGAAGAACCCTGTGAATTAGAGTGATGTCCGACAGCGCTGTGTGTTCCTGCGCAGACATGGAAGCAGGCTGGCTCCTCCAAAGCATTATGAACAACTGCCATTGGAACACTCACAGAGGTTTTATATCCACACAAAAGCCATATGCAGAGAAGAACAACTAGGTTTCTTGCCACCTGCTTTCTAATCTCTTTCCTAGCTAGTTCAGATTTGAAAACCTCTGGTCAGAATGTAAGAGAGAGTGAAAGACAGATGGGAAATCAGATACTTGTGTGCTTTAAGTGGTTGTATAGCTTGCAATGACCTGTTGTATCTCTTAGTTGAACTCCTTTTTTGTTTTAAGGCCAAGACAAATAGGTGTTGGGCTTCAGAGACCAAAATGCTTAAAGATCTGACTGCTGTGATATCTAGGCATCCTAACCAAGCAGTCAGTCAGAATATAAAGAGAAAGGGGACGCTTGATACCTCCTAAACATTTCTTCCCTTTCTCTACAGATGAGCTATTGCTTCAGAGAAATCTAACTGAGGCAATTAGAGCCCTTGCTTTTGGATTGCCCCTGCAAGCAGTGTTCTTTTGGGGATGCTCTGGGAAATGGCCCCCAAGAGACATTCCTATCAAGCTCAAATGCTGCTTTACTTACTAGAGCTTTTCAGTATGTTAGAGGATACAAAACCTAACACGTTCAAGCCTATTTTGCTATACTGTTGAGAAAGACATGCAGCAAAGTCATGTTGGTGATATTTACCTTGATTCTAATCATTTAAATCTGGGATCTAACCAATTTTGTGCCAGCTGATCTAAGCGAAGGAGGTGAAGGCAAGTCTTGTTAATCTTTCTTACAGCTGGCAGGTTGTTTCACTGTGGAATTTCCAGGTGTTTGACCCAGTTTAGAGGGATGGCACTTGAAGATGGGTGCTGGCCCAAACCAAGTAGGATGCTGGTGTGGGCTGTGCAGCTGTTTCAACAGAACTGTGTCCCACTGTGGGAAGTGTGTGCTGTTGTGGGTAGTCATCTACAAGCAGCTGAACTTGCAGCATCTTTAACAGTTACTCTTGCCCTTTCCCTGTCCTTTCCACTGCATGCACACACACACACACACACTTAAATACTGGTGAAAACAAAAATGTTTCCCCCCTCTGCATTGTGCAGTAGTTGTTGTGTGCAATGCGGGAAGGCCTACAGCATGACTTCTAGAAGCAGAAGGGGCGCTAGGAATTATTCTATTTCTGTGGCCATTCAAGTTCAGTCCCAGAGACTGATAACCACAGAGGAACGCAGGAAATTACCTGATTACAGTCCTCAGGTCCCCACGCAGAGAAACAATATTGGAATAAGAAATGAAGGTACATGTGTTCAGGTTGGAAGTAAGCAAGGTTTTTAACAAGGAGGATAAGTAATTGCTGAAAAATACTGCCAAGGCAGTGGTGAATTTTCTTGTGCTCCACTTTCGTGTGAAGTTGATTCATGTAAAGTGTCAAGAACTTTGTATTTCCATGTCGAGCACTTTTCAGTCCTTGGTCTGTCCTAGATGCTTTGAGGTGCCAGCTGTGGTGACTGCTGAGTATATTGCAGGCACCTGTCCATCAATCCAGAAATGGACTGAAACTACCAGCTTCTTTCACATGGTACACCACACATTTGTCAGTTATTAATAATTTTGTTTGTTTTCTCTTAAGTAACACCAGAAGTTTGACTTAGTAAATGTTTAACATGTATTACTAGTTGCCTGTATTTGTGGAGTCCTTTGGGATTAATTTATTTACAAATTCTCATTGTCAGACTGACCTGTGCTGCACCGCAGGCAGCTAAATGCTGCAGTCATCTTGGAGACATCACAGTAACAATGTGCATCTTAAATCAACAAGAGTTTACCTGGGCATCCCTGTACTGTCCTCAGTCACAAAAGCTTTCCATGTTTACAGCAGTTCTGTTTGCAACATATTCCATTAGGGGTAGGCTTTTGTGTGTGTGCTGCTTCTATATGCCTGTGAGTTTTTTGTTCTGTGTTTTCTGTTGCTAGAGATCTTGTTTTGCTCTTATTTTTATTTTTAGTGTCCTTTTTCAGGTGGAGTATATCAATATATGTGTGTAGTCATTTGACTGAAGTGTAAGTAAAATCCTGACAAAATATGCCTGATTTTCTGACAGTTTGGAATGTTATTTTTCTTTGCCCAATAGCAAAAGTTCTTGTAAGCTGTAGATATCCCTATTTCATGTAAATAACCAGCCTGTATCCTGGTGATAATCAGGCACTCAGATGCTGTTGTTTCAAGTCTTGTGGCTTGCTAGATTTATTCTCTAAATGAGTGATCTTAAGGCACTGGATTTTTGAATGCTGCCATGTCTTCTGTTTGCTAAGAAAATATTTTAATACTGATGAAACATCTATTCTTTTTTCCTCTAACTCACTATACTATTTTATAGATAGTTTTAATCCTCACTCTGCCGTTAACCAAAGCACCATCAGGTTAGAGTTATCTGATCTTCTTTCCTTGAGCATTCTGATGTCATTAACAGTATCATCTTTATCTGGTATGTGCTGTCTCCAGAGCTGCAGTTTTTCTCCTTGTTTTCCTGACTTGATGACCGTGTAAAACTGGTAGGTAGTTGCAGGGGGAGTTAGGCAAGAGCAAATTGCTAAGCATCTTGCTCATTCTGCTTGCTTGTGCAGCCAGCGCAACAGAACTGTATATTTGAGAATAAATGGTATGGTCCAGTAGAAATAGAGTTGAAAAAAGTCCATCCTTGAGAAACTAAGCCTAAAGAGAAAAAGCACAGTTAAAATGCTGTGCTGTTATTTAAGAACAATCTTTCTTGCTCCTTGAGTAAACAGTAAATAGATGAAATCATAGAATCATAGGAGTCTTTTCTGAGATCATCAAGTCAAACCGTCAAGCAGTCACACTGTGCCCACTGAACCATGTCCCTAAGTGCCACATCTACACGTTTCTTGAATAGTCATAGCCTGCAGGCCTAGTGCAGATAATGCATTTATATCAGGCTGCATCAAGATCTGGATCTCATTTCATTTTTCAAAGCCTGGTTGGATGTTGTAAATCTTAATGCAGTTCTAGTTGAACGTGACAGTCTTGCAGATGTGTGAAGATCGTCTTTAAAAACCTGCATAAATATAATTAAGAAAAACAAAGTGAATAGTTCTGCCACAATTCAAATAACCTGCCTCAATACAGAAGTATTTTTGTTGGACTTTTTTTTTTTTTTTTTTTTCTTTTAGTATATGAATGCATTGGGGACTTTGTGCTGAAACAAAGGGAATAAAAATCTTGTCACAAAGGGAATAAAAATCCTGTCAAGCCTCTTGACAGCTCTGGAAGTGCTGAAAGCCATTTCAGTGCTTTCTTCTTTGGCTCTGTAATGCGAAGGAATATCCCCACCCAGAAACAAAGCAGTCCAGAAAGCATTTGTCTGGACTCAGAAGCATATCAGTTCTCAAAGTGAAATAACTGAAAAAGAGAAAAATAGGGAAGCTAAGCAGCTGGCATATGCTAATTCTGGACAGATGTGGCTTAATGAGGAATAGTAGTCTATTAAAACTGCATTATAGTGTTGGATAGCATACAGAAGCCTTGAGTTGGAGGAACTCTTTTATATGTAAAAATTGCATCTCAGTGGCATGATGAAAGAGATCCCTGCTTCACATGACTGGCAGCATGTTCTGTGCGTAGACTCTGCTGTCCAGAGACTTAGGGAACTATTAAAGAGTGAAATGGAAATGAAGTGTTCAAAATCAGAGTTGCTAATATATTGCGAGGCTGTTACTGTTTTATAAAGATCAGCTCAGCAAATTATTTAGTCGAGTCAGGTTGTTGCTGTTCTATCTACAGCAATAAGCTCTCATATGACCAGTGTTGCCACCAGTGGAAGCAATCAATTTTCAGCCTTTATGCTATCATTAAGGGGAAGTATAGAAACTGCCTCTTCTAATAAAAATACTTAACTTTCTTTTATGGTATTTCACTGCTTTTGGGGTAAGATTTTCCCCTTATGTTTCAAAAGGCCATGCTGAGCAAAATTGGTACCATCTTTCTCTCAGGTGTAGTGGCACCAGATTTTCTCCTGTTTGAAGTAATGCGCTTTCTGGCTTGGGCTCTGCTTGTGAAGTTAGGAGCTCTGACTAATTTTTCAGAGATGACTTTGATGTCCCACTAAGAAGCCTCCAAGTGACTTCTACAGAGCAACTTTTAACGTCTGTTAGGCTGGGATCATCAGGATTTACCCTTGGTAGAGGCTGCTGTAATGGTGATGCAGTCAAATCTGTTCATTGTTTGAACTGCTTAATACCCACTGGCTGTGTCAGGGGAAGCGTGTTCCTTAGTGGCAAATGGTAGGGAAGAGAGGATGAAAAATGTTTGAAGGTTTGAAGCTTGCAGTTGTTTGTCCAAGGGCTTTTTTTGCTCAGCAGATGCCAAGGCTGGTTGGGTACTGTGTTGACTGGAGCAGACCGAATGCTCTGACTTACACTGTGCCAAAGAGGTTGTGTTGGAGGAGGTAATCCAGATGTGTAAATGTGAGCGTGCTTCTGAGGTGTAGTAATTGTGTTCCAGAGTTCCCTGAGACAGACGTAGGTGGGACATATTGCTTTAATGTAGCACTTGGAGCACCCTTAGGGACCAGGGACAAGTGTGAAGGATGGTGCTCTGTTGATGCCTGTGGGGCACTGAGTAAGTCCTGCCTTAACAAGGTCCTTACTGTCAGCTAAAGGATGTAGTCCTGGAGGAGGTGAGAAGTGTAAAGTTCTTGGTGTTTTCTCCTCCTCCTCATTCTTTCAGATAAGCCAGGTCAAAGATAGAATTAGTAATGATATACAAAGCTCTTTGTATGTCAAGTCAAAGCCATAACTTTTCATTGTTTCAGCATTATGTTAGAAAGGTGGATTGAGTTGAGATTACGTTTGACTGGGATTAATGATAGGGACCTTTCAGAAGTGTTACTAAGAAAACAAACTTTGCAAAAACAAACAAACAAAAAAAGAAACACCCAAAACCAACAACTCCCCTCAAAAAAAAAAAAGAAAAAAAGAAAAAGCAGCAACCGACCATGACTTACTTATAGTAAAATAGTTTCTTACGAGGCAGCACGTACTAAATCTGTAAATTGTGTTGCAGGAGCTTTCTGTAGTTGATATTCTTCATCTAATTTCTATTTCATTTGTGTTTTTTCAAAAGCAAACCTGTGTGTGTTGTTCACTAAAGTCAATTAGCAGTCGTGTGGGTTTTTTTTTGTTTTTTTTTTGCTGAAACACAAATGTATTTTCTATGAGTCATTAATAAAATCAGCACCAATGGTGATTGCTACAGAAAGCAACTGAAAGGACAAGCAAACGGTTGAATGGTTTTCAGTTTAGCATGTTCAGTTTGGTGCATTACTGAACAAAACTCTTCATCAGCTCTTGTTGGTTTGGCTTGAGGAAGCTTTGTGCTGGCTGTTTCCCACTTTAGCTTTTTTGCTGAAATGCCCCTAAACAAAAATAAGTCCTGTCCTCATCTGTTGATGTGACGACTCAAATTAACACATGGTTTTTGACTAACCTGAAAGAACTTGCCAGGTGCTAGAGGTTTCCTATTTGCATCTGGCTTCACAAATTTAAGTTTAGGGTTTTAGGTTTAAAAAAAAAAATTCTTGGAAGTCGTTGATGGCATCTTTACATAAATTTAAATATAGAGTGGTCTATTGCCAAAAATGCTGTCTTGCCCTTTTTAACCTTTTTTTTTTTAAAAAAAAATATAATCTTAATAACCTCTTCCCCCACCCCTGCAAGGGGAGCAGGAATTTTGTATTTGATGTTATTTTTTTTCTTCTTTCACCCCTGTCTTTTAACATCCTAAATTGTAGATTCAGATTTCCAGTAGTAATCAAAACGTGAAGGAAAAAAAATAAAAATGGTTGTGCATGCAGTAACAGAAGGGACGGCGTTCTGAAGGGCATCTGCTGAAAGTACTGAGTTGTGTATAAAAATCCCTGGAGTGCTTTATTTCTCAGCTGGGTTAGTAGGATTTCGTTGAACTGTGCCTCCTTCTAAATCACCTCGCAGCGTGTTTTCTCATACAGAAAAGAAAATGTCCATGTAGGTGCCGCACTTCTCTCACAGTTCTGCTTTTTGCACCTTCTCCTGTTTGGATGTGAAGTTTTTCTTGGTATTGAGGCTAAATTCGTGTGTTCTTTAGAGATCTTATTTTCAGTCATTGACCAATTATCAGACGTGTAGTACTTGTGGATGTGTCATTTTGCTACTGCAAAATTCTGCACGTTCTTCTACGAAAACCTGAATGCCAGTTTGTACAACATTAGTTAAAATGGAGCAGGAGTACTTTTTAAGCTAAAAAGTAGGTAAATGGGTTACAAATTGAGCACTCATTAAACAATTGGACTGTTTTCTTTACTGAGCAGTCTGTGGAACACTGGATTTAATAACACAGATGTCATGGTCCTTTTTTTTTCTTTTCAGCTAAAGAATTGGAAAGTTCTTTTTTTAGTCTTACGGACTTTTCTGAATGTGCAATTCCTATTCAATTTCTAGTCTGAGTTGACTGACCTCAAAAATAAACACAAATTTGGAAATGCCTGCAGTTCCAGTAGTATCTTCGCTGTCAAATCTCAGTGCATGCTCACATACACGTGTGTGCCTGAACCTTTTTAATCGTAATACCTCAGTGCTCATTGTGCCAGAGCCGCTTTGGTTCTAGAATCACTGAAATAGTGCCAGTGTTGTTGTTGCTCAAATACCAGTGAATTTTAGAAATTTTACTTAACTCTCGCTTGTTTCAACTTTGACAATCTTGAAATCAGAATACTTGCTCTAGTTTTGTTAGCTCTCACTGTATCGGTTTAACTGTAGCCTTTAGTTTCAGGGCCTAAGAGACAGAAATCTAGTTTTGGTGGTTACTCTGTCTACTGGAACAGAAAACAGAAAAGTAAATAATCTTCTATTAATTTTTTTTTCTTTTTTTTTGGAACCTTAGCACTTCAAAAAAGATGTTTTAAATTGTTTAGGGCATCAGTTAGGATCATCACATGAATGATAATGAAAAGATTTAGAAAAACGTGTGTGTGTTGGAAGGTTTGTTGTGAAATGTGATTGCTCACTTTCTTTTCTCCATTGGTGATTTAGAAGTAACAATTGGAGAGTAGTAGTGAATCAAGAGGTGGGCAGAAGAAAGCTGTGTTCAGCGACTCATTGATCTGGAAGCTTAGATGTGAACTGATGAGTATTCACTGGAGAGCATGGTTTTCTTCTGTGTTGGCATACGGATGGAGTATTTTGTTGTCTGAGAACGTACATGACTTCAGTTTAGTGAAAAAGGTGGGTTGTTTTTTTTTGATAATCTGAGAAACTTGAGAGATAAGACACAGCTGACAGTAATGTTTGAATAATATTAGCACCAGTACTTGATGAAGTCATTCAATTACTTCATGTACAATTTAAAATAATATTACTTTTCTCCAGTTCTTGCAACAGCAAGCTTTTCTCTGTGCTTTGAAAAATGCCATAATTTTGCAGCAAGTAGTTGTTTTGTGACACCTGGATTATTGTGTGTAATTGGTGTGATACAATACCTGCTTCAAGGTGTTCTGTCCTTCCTTCACCAAACAGTTTTTAGGGAACTGTCACTACTAAAGAGCAAGGTGATTCGTTTAAAATCAATAAATAAAATCAGGACTTGCAGACAGCGTGACATTTAACTTCTGTTGTGTCTTAATTAACGTGGGATTTGGGATCAACTCTGGATATTGCGTATACAACCAGATTAAAGCTCCTTGAATGGAACTGCTGACAAGATGACGGTCTGGAGATTGTTGAAATTTTCACTTGGAGCTGGCCTGCTTGACTGTTTAACTATCTTTTGATTTTAGTTTGCTCTGTTTTAGTTGCTGTGTTTCACTAATTGTTGCCTGCCTGCAACTTACACTTCGTGGTTTCAGAATGGCAAGTGAACTCTGCTAGGTAACAAGCAGTGCCTGTATCTTTCTTGCATGCTAATACTGTATCTAAAATGTGTTCCTATTTACTTGTTCCCTGACATAAGCTGTTCTGCTTTGAGGGGTCACTTTCAGACAGATCGTAGATGTTCTCTTTCTGCAAGATATGTGCACAGGAAGAATAGCAATGTCTTGGAGTACAAAACCCCAGGATCGTGATAGTACTTGTGTAGATTGTTGGTTGTTTTTTTTCTTAAAACAACAGCAACAAACAGTTCAGTAATTAAGCATTCTTTCTATTGCCAATGTGTTTTTTAAAATGTGTATCCAGAATGTAAAGCAAAGCTAATCCCTGAAGTCAAACTACAAATGTCTACACAAAAGCCCTTGGGTGTCATCTGTCAATACCTGCCCCCATACAATCTTTTATAGTTGCTGTTTTTCAGGTATGCCATTAGGATGAATATTTGATTCTGTTATTGTTTAAACAGTGAAAACCAAAACTTGATGGTAGGGTAGGACCCAACTGCTTGGGTCAAAGTCAGAGTTTTATGCTTTTTTCCCCCCCCCTTTGGTGAGAGTTGGGTTAAGTAACTGTACAGTACTTCTGAAATGCCATCTCTGTTTCTGAGTTGAGTGTGATCATTTGCTCACAGAGAGGAGTCCATCACCACAGCCTTCCAAAAACCACCATATATGTGAAGTACGTTGGTCAAAATCCCAAATTCCAATAACTTTAAACATCTCCTCTTTGAGAAGCTATGTTATTCAGGCTTGCTGGCTGATGCTGAGCATTGGTGAGCACAGTTATGAAAGGCGTGCCAGTGCTACTTCACTGGAAGCTGTGCTGAAGACCTCCAGGAAGAGGCTCTGGATGAGCCATTCAGTACCATATGTGGTCTGTCATAGGCTAGTTTCATGCCTGCTTGTGGTAGTGGGAACTAGCCAGCCATGACAAAAAAAAAAAAAAAGAACATTGTGGCTCTTCAACTTGTGCTGGTACTACTTCTGTTTTTAAAGTGAACATGATCTGAAAGCCCCTCTGCACTCAATGTGTGAAGAGTGCTCAGCATCTGCCATAGCTTCTGAATCAGCTTTTGCTATAGGAGCAAACCTGTACCAAAGGTGTGTGATGTGTGCCAGTGTTAACTTATCTCCTACCTTTATTTTTCCTTCTGCTTTTTGCTCTTGGTAGTAAAGAGTTAAAGGCATGAAGTTGTACGGAGATGTGGTGAAAAGAACAACGTGTAAACTTACTTTCAGGTCGCAGGCTCTGATTTACTGCAATGACTCACTTAAAGATGTCCGAGATGAACCTCTCAGATGTATCGTTCAAGATGATTGTCCTAATTACCTGTCAAAATATAATTACTAGCCTTAGCTCAGCAGCCTATTGATGGATGTATTACCACTGCTACTACATGTTTCTAAGTGAATGTGTCTATGCAAACTGTTATGCATTGCCTCATGACTGTGAAGCCATCCTGGTGTCCCACAGCAGGCATCCCTTATCCTGATGTAGAGCAGTATAAACTGTCACTTGTTGATGCAGCTCCCTTTAGCAGTGAGCTACTTTGGCTTGTGAGCTGCCTTTCTTTCCGATCTTTCTCCCCTCAGCTGTCTTCTGCCATGCAGCCATCCCGCAAAGTGCCACATACTGTCACTGTATTGCCATTGTCATTATGGTTCCTTCTCCCTCATCTGGCACTGCCACATCTGTGTGCTCAGCACCTGTCTGCAAATTCTTCCCTGCTCTGACTGTCTTTCCCAAACCAGAAAGCCTGGACAGAAATGGCCGCACTCTGGTTTACGGCATGCACCTTGTGGGCAGTGAGGGCAGGGGCATCTGGTAAAACGTGGAAAGGAAAGGGCGGCCTCTGAAATCTTTGTGGCTGTGAAGCTAGCTGAAGAAGTTCTGGTACCTGAGAAAATAGCTGGTGCTTTATGGAAGTGGTGGTGAAGAGGTGGAGGTGAGGAATCACCACATCATCTCAGACGTAGTGGTGGAGTTTATGCATCTTGTACAGGATTAGCAGAATGATGTGTCATGGTGCCAGAGGTCAGGACCACTTACAGAAGTGATTATTCTTTTATATGAGATGGCAGGAGAAGCTTTATCAGAGGAGGGTTTGGAGTCAGCTGAGTAAAGGTGGCATTAGAGAAGATGCTGCCTCAAGTAGCCATCACAGTTGAGCAATGAGCGTTTCACACACTGCCCCCATGTAGGAAATGAAGTGCCTGATAGGTGTATTATGCTCTACCTTGTTGGCAAGTGTTACAAGAAGGATCTCTTGTAAATAAGTATTTGATTTTTTTCCTGTTTTTTTTTAATGATTGAGAGTGCAAGATTATTAAAGGGTTTTGCACTGTTACAGAAGGATAAACAAAGGTGCATTTTCTGGTGGACTCTTGTTGTGAGTCCTTGTCTTTACAAGCACATCTGAATAATTCTCACAGCCCTACTTATCTCGGATACTGAAAGACTTGCAGTGAATAGGCTGCAATCTGTGTTCTTTGTAGTTTTGAAAGCATACCTTGCTGACATCTTAATTGGACGTGTTCTTTTTCTTAACGGTCATAGGGGCAAAATGAGCTTTGAAAATAGAATGAGTTAAAATGAGCGTTGACAATGCAAAGCAGTAGTGTATGATTATAGTATTGTTTTAAGTATGCCCTGTAACACTTACAGTGCATCAGAAATGCTTGCCTAACTTTCCTATTTGATCTTGTAACTTACTAAGATACCTGAGTAGGAGAGGCTATTTTGTGGATGAAAAGTATACATTTTATGAGTGTCCTTGACATTTCCAAAATAATAAAAAATAAATAAAAATGCCCCACAAACATTTTCTTCTTCAAAATGCATTACGTTTTGCTCGGTTTGCCAGGTAGGAAAAGAAAAACAATTGTGTGGAATCAAAAGAAATTGCCTATCACAATTTTAGATTGTAGGCTTTTTTCAGAGAGGGGGAAGAGTGGCCACTTAGTTTTACTGGAAATGTATGAAAAATGACATTTTTTGAGGAAAAAAAGTGCATGCCTTTTTAGTAAAAATGCTTCTATTTGAAATATCTTGCTACTGGACCTTGGAATAAGCCTGGCTAAGTTATGTGCTGGTGTCTTGGCAACAAGGCAGTTTTAAAACCTGGATGCATAGAGATGGTCTCCTCTTGTCTAAGCAATAATAAACCTTTTTTGAAAGTCAGCAAGACTGCACCAGTCTGCATCATGACATAAGCAGTGGTAAATAAGTGTATTTAACTTGGATGGTTTTATCTCATTTCTTTTTGCTTCTTTACACAGGGAGTGAAGTACCTCTGCATTCCTGCTGCTGACTCACCCTCACAGAACTTGTAAGTTTTCTTTAAAAATAAAACACAAAACCCCAGAAGTCCTTCGGTGCAGTGCTGCCTGTTTTACAATGATTTAGGAGATCTAATTCTGCTCTCTCACAAATATTACACTAACGTGTTTTTAAACTGCTAAGAAAATACAGCAGTGTTTTCTTGCAGCCACTTTTGTGTGTAAGGGCTTATAGAAGAGTCAGTATAAAATAAGTATATAAGCACTCTTTATTAATATTTGGTGTTTCTCAGTGAATCTGTTCCTAATATATTCCCAGTATATTCCAGCCATTGTTTTTGTCAACCTTTTTTCCTTGCCTCCTCTTTCTTACTAAAGCAGTGTGTCTAGCCGTTGAAGAAGGGGAATCCATTTGAAAGAGCTGTGAAGTTTGGTGCTTCAGGGGTTAAATTGAATTCCTCACACTGTGCCTTAGAGATGAAGTCTCAGTATGCAAACTGCTTCTGTGACTGTGTGCTCTGGATGACTAGCACTACCTCTGAAGGCCCTGCTGCTCTTATTAGCGCTGACCGGCATGGCAGAGAATTTGTCTGTACTGGGGTAATTCTTGCGTTGGAGATGTGTGTACAGAAACTATTGTGTGCCAGCCTCAGTTTTTCTTACTTACACTGCTCACACATTCATGCAGTGCTGGTGAACTTGACCTTGGTTTTAATGTTTTGAACCATGGAACTGAAGATGCATAGCAGATCTCGATTCCAAAGAGAAATCAAAACAAATTTTCTAAGAGATCTTGGATGGTGACCAACTTTTTCCTCTAGAGCTCGGTGTTTATTCTGGGGAGAGATGAGGGGGGTTTCAGCCACATCCTGACAGAAAGTTTGGTAGAGAAATAAGAACTTGAAAGAGGCCTGGTACATACGGAAGGAAACGCAGCACTGCTTTTCTCTCATATCACAGCAGTATTCCGGCTGATGCTTTCGGTGAATATTTTTAGAGTGTGTATTTCTCATACCTTAGAAAGATTCCAGTGTGACACTTGGTATCTATTGGTTTGCCTTCTCATTCTGAGGTGTTTCTGTCGAAATCTAAATAAAATCCCTCTTCCAGAACCCTAATTTTCAACATAGGTCTGTAATGGGAAGACAGTAACTGCGTTTGTTGAGCACAACCAGCTGCGTTTGTGGCCTTGATACTTAAACATAAATTTCAAAATTCAATCCTTTTGTATAGGAGAAAAAACGAGATTAGAGAAAAATATTCATATCTCATGTTGTTTGTTGGTATTCTGAGGTCTGTCGCATTTCAGAAAATATTTTCCAGATCTGTTTCACTGGTAGAGATCAAGATCATTTCAGGAATGGAAGTAAAGGGGCCAACATTTCCGATGATGTTGATCATTGTCCTGCTTAGTCCTTCCCTCACTATTGAGTATCAAGAAGTTACATCGAAAAACCACCCCCAGCACTTCAGCTGTCTGGCATGGTACCAGAGCTATTAAAGCTTCAGTAAGAAGATACAATATTTGCATGAGTATTGTTTCTGTTATGCTGAAGGCGTCTGCAATTCCTGCTTTGGTGTCAGGTGGTTGCAGGCAAACGTCATTACTTCTAATACTGAGACATTTTATCACTTAAAATAAAACTTGATGAGTAACTGATTTTTCTTTTTTCGCTTTATAGAGTGCAGAAATTGAAGTAAAGTCAAATCATGATACCCACAAGCAGTATTTTTGTTTGCTGTGCACAGAGAGTCCTCTGAAAGCAAGAGGAAATTGTTTTTCTTCAGACTGAGAGGCTATGACAGTCTTATCTAGGAGTGAGTAGCTGCACTACGTGCACCCTCTGTTTAGAGAATGCAACTGAGGAACAGGAAAGGGAGTATGCCCCTCTGCAACATCCTTACGTATTTACTCAGTTCTCTGGAAAGACACTATGGAGGTCTCAGGAAAAAAATATAGCACCATTTTGTGTTGCAGGGGCTTGTGTTTTCTTAGCAATTAGAGTGGTGCAACTGCCTGGGTGTGTGCTTCTGTTTAACCTGTCTGGCCATATGACAGGTTTGTTAGAAGTTTCTGAAACTTGGTTCCTAATTTCCAATTGCTGGCAGATTGGAAGTGTCCAACTGAAGGCCATTACTCATTGAATTTTGGCTCCGTAAGCTCTCAGTTCACTTCAGCTGAGTTTTTGCGAGGGGATCTTTGGTTTCTTGTGTGTGTAATGCACATTTATCTGTAGTAAGCTTGTTTAGTGGTTATCTTCCTCAGAGGGATGAATTGCCAGTGAAATACAATAGGGATTCCCCTGTTAATGTGCTAATGCTCACCAGAGCTACTGAAAAGCTCATCTCTGCTCCTGTGTTCTTCCCCTACCTAGTATAGGAATGAATCCGTTGCTTTTGAGATCTGAGGTGCTTCCTCAGATTCAAATGCATGTTTTCCTGGACAATGAGAATTTTGTCTTGGGCCACTGACTTCCTCAGAAATGTCATGTCCTACAGAACCTGTTACTAAAAAGGTATTCTCTAGAAGTCTAATCTGTTTCTGAGCTGTTCTAGGTAATTGACTTAGGCTATGCCTTTATAAGGAACTGACATCCAACTGTCAGGCCATTAATGGTGACAATACTGAAGCCTCTTAAGAAAACAAATTTAGGTGGATCTTTGCATTTCGGCTGCCAAAGGAAAGAGACATCAAGATACTTCTTTCTATCTGTTTTTTGCATGCATTCCTTTTAATCTTTATAGTTATTTGCAGAAGGCTGACTAGCAATTGTGATATTTAGAGCTGGTATCGTAACTCAGCCCTCTGGCAAGTTTTGGATTATCTGGATAGCCAGTGCCAGTGCATAAGCTTAGACAACTTTCACATCCTGTTGGTAGGGGCACTGTGCTAGCTCTTCTTCCTGTGGTGTTTTTCATCCCGAAGATGATGCAGTTCAGTAGCCAGGTTTAAGCTTGCAGATGTAAAAGTCAAGATAACACATAATGAATTGTCTTGAAGCAGCTGATTATTCTAATAAACAGGTTAATGTTCAATGCATGTGTCAAGTGCTTTCCTGTCACAGATGATAATCAGTGACTTTGCAATTAATGTAAGATTTGCCATTCTTCTGTCTGTGGCATTTTCCACACAGTTAACTTACCTTCCACACAGTCCCTTATCATGTTTCCTGTATTAAAACAAACAAAAACAAAACTTTGATATCAAACAATGTTTACTGGAACCAGCAAAGACCATGTACTTCTGGAAAAATGCATTTTTCCTCTTCTGTGACTCAGGGTGAGAAGGGATTGTCGTTTTACAGAGCAGCCCTGGCTCTAAGCTTGGTTATTTCTCTTCTCATTTTCATGAACGCCTGCAGACAGTTAACAGTGAATCAGCAGACTGAGTGTCGGCAATAAGGAAGGACAAATAAAACTGAGTGCATGAAGCTCACTGCTAGCTATATTTAGTACCTTATAAAAATGCTGCGCTCGTTCACAGATACTTTTCAAACCAAAGCATTGAAGTGTTTAACCAAAACTTGTGCGTAGACCATTGAAGTGAATTCACTGATGCTTGGAGCTTCTCTGTTGGCCCTGTTCTCTAGAGAAGAGGGAAGATGGCTCTATGAGGCAGGGATGTTGCCAGTCCAGCCCTAACCAAGTTTCATCTGATCAAACCCACTTACTCTTGGACAAGCGCTCCTTCACTGTATAGTAGCATTGCCTCTTGCACACACAGCACAAACTCATTTGTCCTCTTGAGTTGCCTTTGTGAAGCTGCCTGTGCTCCACAGGCAGGCCTGAACGTTGTGATGTGTTGCAGCTCAGCCAGTGGAAATGTCTCGGAGCAGCAGTCTGAGCATAGAAAGGCTTCCTCACTCTTCTTTATTCATCCAGCGTTCTTGATCAGTTTCTTGAGAAATAAAAAATCCCAGGTTTACATGCTGCCCTAAAACTTAAGGCTACATCATGCCTTCAAGTTTTAAGTCATTCAGGTTTCTTCTGGCAGTTTTCTACAGTGTATCCAGTGAAACAAGACTTGCCTTGAAGAAAGAGTCACGGGCTTTGATTCCTCTTTTTGGATATGTCAGTTTAGACTTCATCACTTCTGTAATTTCCACAGGCACTCTTGCAGTACTGTTGCCCTCCTCCAGCTCTTAGTGTTTGTAATATCAGCAGCTGCTCTGTTGGGCAGGAAGGGAAGTTTCCTCTTATGCGGGCATTCCTGATTTTTGTGTGGCTGCTGGTGCTGGGTTGAGGTTTTTTCTACTCACCCTTGTGGTATAATATATACTTAGAGTGGGGAAACGTCTTGAATACACGACGTTGTGTTTCATGTGTGTTAAGTGCAGTGTGCTTTTCAGGTTCATCTTTGCCAGTAAGCCTGGTATTGAGTACCTCTTAAAGAAGCAGCCTCCTCTGCTCTGCACACATTGCTGCTGCTGCTTGCAAGCCTGAAGTGGAGGAGCACTCAGAGGCTGCAGAAAACTCCAGCTGAGTTGAGCCAAAAGGTGCTGCTGGCTTCTGTGCTAGGTTGTAGGCAACCCATGAGCTTTGCAGCCTGAAAGGCAGAGGCAGGGTGAGCACCCTGGGGCTGAGATGCAAAAAGGTGAGGTTTTAGGCTTGCTGTGAGATGACTGCAGTCGGCTGTTGGAAGCTGTCAGTTCCTTTCCTTCAGGCTTGCCTCACTTAAGATGAGGGGGCATGAAGAGTAGTGTGTGTACAAACCCGGGTGTCTGTGAGCTGAATTTCTTGTCTCCATTTTCTTTGACAGTGCTTAACAAAAGGTAGACTGTAGGCAGGGATTGACTGCTAAATCACAAGGAGGCCTCAAGATCTGAGGAGTGGGAACTGGAAGGGCTGAGGTAGCCAGGACTTAAACAGAGAATTTTTTCTTACCAGGGCCAAAAAGGAAAGATTTCATGTTGCAAAGACAACATTTATGTGTGTACTAGTGAATGGTTTGATGTAGGATGATGTAAAGTCACAGTTTGGTTCGTAGGATGCTGCTTTGTGAGAGGCAGTGTACTTTGAGTATTGCTCACATAGCTGCACTTTATTTCACCTAACATCTAGTATACTCAAGGAGATGTGAAGCCAAGTTATCAGAGGAATAAAACACAAACTGAAACACAGACTTGTTGTTGCTCAGAATGAAGTGTTTGACAATGTTTATCACACCCTAGTACCCAAGATACCAGTTCCTCCTTCAGGTAGTACAGTGAATAACTATGCCAAGTGAATTTTGGGTTTCACTGGTGGATGCTAAGTTTTACATTGCAAGTCCTCTGTTCACTTTGAAACTCTAGAGACAGGATTAAGCGAGCTTTCCAGATGCATTTCTTTCTAAGTAGTGATTTTACTAAATACAGCACTTTCTTTACTCTGTTTCTGCTTCTGTTTTCAGGGCAAGGCATTTCAGAGAGAGCATTAAATTTATTCATGAGTGCCGGCTTACAGGTGAAGGCTGCCTAGTTCATTGGTATGTATAACATTGGCTAAAGAAATTAATTAAGGGTTCCTATGCCTTTACTTGTATGTTCATCCTCACTCAAGATGGGCAGTACAGGGTTCTCCCTTAGACAAGAAAACCACATTGCTTTATTAAAATGATGTTTCTATCTGTTATGCTGATAGCATGCTACTGGCT
Organism: Perdix hodgsoniae; assembly: GCA_035772895.1. Taxonomy (NCBI): domain Eukaryota; kingdom Metazoa; phylum Chordata; class Aves; order Galliformes; family Phasianidae; genus Perdix; species Perdix hodgsoniae. The sequence goes on along the minus strand of JAPSGF010000030.1, from coordinate 2,594,462 downwards.
TTCTTTTTCTGATCTGTATGGCCAGAAAAATAGTATTTTGGGCTAAGTGGGGGTCGTCTTCTCTGAAGTTATTGAAGACTCACATGGAGGCTTTCCTGTTCTGTGGGGAATCTGCTTTAGCAAGGTGTTGGACTCCACGATCTCCAGAGGTCCCTACAATTCTGTGATTCATCCGTTTAATGATAAGTTAGCATTCATCTCACTTTATAGCAAAATCCACCTGAACTGAAGTGCTGTCATCATTTGAAGAGCCTCAGAAGGCACACAAATGTTACTAAAGTCTGATACAGCTAAGGTTTTTGAGCTGCTAGGCTGGGCAGCTGCCTGGAGGAGGAGCTCCTCAAGGAGCTTGAGAAATTCTTGTCCTTCTCTCCAAATCAAGCCTTTTTATAGGTCTTTCCTAACAAAATAATAATAAAATCTTTAACTAGAGCTTTTATTTATTTGTGATTGTTAATCATTGTTTTTCTAAAGATTTCCGTAGTCCTAATAATCAATTTCTATAAACAGCTATTTTGATGATTTCAGTGATTTGTTATTAAAAAAATAAAAAGCCATCTGAAAATAAATTGATATATTTCTTTATTTTGACTGCTGAAGCATTCAAAACTTGCATTTCTTAATAGTGAGTCTCTGATTGGAGAGATGCTCCTAGGACTATAAAGAGTAAAAAAGTATATCCCAGCCTGGGTTTTTTCTTTCTCCCTGCTATTGGTTGTAGTCTGTGCTGCATGTCCAAGTGGCATATCTGAGTCTGTATCTGGAATCAGTCGTCTCATGATCTGAGCACTTATATATGGGCTCTGAGCGTAAATCCTCAATTTGCTACTGAGTCATGGCAGGGTGTGGACGAGTCATTCAATCAGTCTCTGTGCATGTAAAATGGATAATTTGTCTGAATTCTGATGGTGATAGAAAGTGTGTATTTAAATTTGTGTGGCATCCTTCAAGGGCATGAGATAGTTTGGAAATGCTTGGTGAAAGACTGATATAAATGCAGCCCTAGCTCATTATATATACTTGTGATAGTAAGAGTTAGGAGCTTTTCCAGAGCAGGAAAACCAGTACTAGGGAATGATTCTTACTTTATCCCAGCGTTTCAGGAAACTGAGTCCTGAGAACCTAAGTTACACAGTGCATGGAGAGCAGAAAGAGGAAAAGAGCTCAAACAAGCAAACCTGTGCATTTTTAACAATTCAGTTAATTGCAGAACCCGTAAAATGGAGCTTTTATTCATAACGAGGAAGAGGGAACAGTCTTAATTTAGTGCTTTCATCTGTATAGGCAAAAGACTGGGTGACTTATTTAGCTCATTCAAAATCAAATCTAACTTAGAAATGTATACTCTCCTCCCCTTTCGTGAACACTTTATGTTTATCCCTTCCTTTCTAATCTAGTATGAATCATCATTCAGAACCCACTTTTTCAATCTTGTCATAGATTTGTTCTGATTCATTTGAAAAAGCAGTACCAAAACCCCCTTAGCTCCAATACAGTCGTATTTATGGTGGCAATTAACACAGCAAACCTGCTGTGGCATTGGTTGGGAAGTGGTGCTTTTAACTGTAATTGAAGTAGAGCAGTACTTCATCTATTTCTTGCACTTGCTTTTTCATGCAGCCTTGCAGGTGTCTCTAGGAGTGTAACGCTGGTGGTTGCGTACATCATGACCATCACAGACTTTGGCTGGGAAGATGCACTGTCTGTTGTCCGAGCAGCGAGATCCTGTGCCAATCCTAACATGGGCTTCCAGAGACAGCTGCAGGACTTTGAAAAGCACGATGTTGATCAGGTATAACCTACAAACAAATGAAATGAGAAACAGAACTCTGAGTTGGTTGATGGGTCTACTTCTCGCTGGTCTGAGGCCTGCCTGTTCTGTCTGACTCCTTGGGCTTGCTTTGTGGAAATGACTTCTTTGGTAAGCCTGCTACACTGGGGAGGTGCAGGTAGAACTATAAGTATCAAGGAATATATGGGATGGGAGTAAAGATGAAGCATAACATCCACATCCACCTGCCTGGCTGTGCTCTCAATCTGGTGATCCTCATTGTACTGAAGACATAATACATTTAAACCTTTAGAGAGAGAAGATATCAAGGTAAAGGGCTCAGAATACAGCAGCAAGATCAACTTTTAAGTTGCATAAAAATATTTTTTTCTCTCACATTCATTTGAATTAGGGAAGAAATCATAATCAGAAACCTGCTACCTATAAATGAAATTAGGTTATCATTATGATCTATGTCCTCTGCCAGCAATACCTTCTGTAACTGAGACTTAAACATTTAAATATGGAGAACAGTCTCAAAAGTTTTTATTTCCTAGCCTTTCAAGGCTTTGTAGGTTAGGATAATTAAGGAAACAATAGGACTGCAAAGTGATTATCGTAAAATGAGTTTCTTACACCTAAAAACAACCATTCTATGCAAAAGACCTGCTCCCCATCATTGGCTTCCACTTACGTTAACTTCCTACTCTGACTGTCCCTTCTGCTTTCCATTGCTCAGCCTATTGTTCTTTGGGCTCTCTTGGATTATACTTATTAAAAAATCAACAGCAGAGGCCAACCAAAATACATGAGATTAAAAAAAAAAATCAATTTATTATTACATACCCATCATTCTGCTGCAGAAGGTTCAGAGTTCAGAAATTACCATTTGTTTTGCATAATTCAGCTTGCAACTGTAAATATTTTGAGTTTTTTTAATATTTAACTGAATGTTTCCTGGGTCGTTTGGAACTGGTGTAAATGGTAGAGTTAACTGATTTTTTAAGAGGCAAAAGTCAGAGGGGGACTTTCCAGACTTGTCTCCTTCCTCCCTTACAGTCATTTCTGCTCTGGGCAAATTGGTCTGGGCAAACAGCAATGACAATTAAGGCTATATGCAAATAGCCTGATAAAGACAGTAACGTCTTTTTTTCATCCATGATGGACAGGACATTCAGCCTATTTCACTGAGGGGGAGGCAGTAGCTTGCAAAAAGAAATATCCACCTGTAGTCACTGGCTGGGCTGTAGTTTCTTACTGTCTCTTAAGAACAACCACATCCTTAGCAGGTGTCTGTTTACACACCTGATTTCAGTGGAATATTGCCACCTGCATAGGGTGTGAACCTTTTTTTTTTTTTTCTGATTTCAGCACCATTGGTGTTTTGCTAAGTCTGTTCAGAGTGATAACCTGTGGGGTTTCTGGGATGGAGTCCCTTACTTCTTGATCTTACATGAGGGGTTTAGTCTCTAAGGCAATCACGTAGTTTGCAGTAATTCCAGATTTCCAGGTGGAGGTCTGAGGCTTCAGATTTTCCTTAACTGTTGTTATGATCTTTTAGGAATAGGAGGCAATAATTATGTGTAGGTCTTGTCTCCCAGTGTTTAAGTTAAGGACTTTAAAGCTAAAGTCCTTATAATATAATCCTCAAACAGAATAAAGCTGTGGAAGTTAAGGCTTTTAAAACTTCACAGGAGTATTATCTCCATGGGAACACAGCAACTGTGGTCTGTATCTTTCTGCTGCTTTTACATTAAAGAGCAACAAAATTGTTCTGAATGACTTACGTAGATTCAAATCTGCAACTGACAAAGAAATGACAGAAGAATCTGACAAAGGTCTATAGAACCGAGTGGAATGGAGGAGGTGAACAGATGTGATTTCCCTTCTTCCTTGCAATGTGAGGTGGAGGTATCAACTGGCTGGTCTCAATCAGATAAAATCACACAACAGATACTCATGGATGATGTTGGCGAAAATATGTGGATTCAAAAATTTGAGGCAGAAGAAAAGCATATATATATTTTTTTTGTATCGAGCACAAAGATATTGCCTCAGCGTTAAAAGTACCTGAGATAAAAATTGCAGGAAGCTGAGGAAATCACGGGGAAGATGTCCCAGCATCATTGCCCTTCCCCCACATTGTTCCCTTGTCTTCAAATGATCCTGGTACTTTGGTTATATACCAGTCAGTCATTCTTGTCAGTAACGTAGAGGATCATATACTACAGCTGTTAGATCTCCTAGTCTTTTTCTTCCTACTAGTTACTTTTTCTAGTACGTACAGTACAATTTCTACTACAGGTGTTAGTCAGATGAGGATGAAAAAGCCATATTAGTGGCTCACTTTCTAATCTTTTAACCTTTTGAAGTTCTGTAAGTTTATTGTGACTTGGGCTGATTACGTTAGTGTCCACACATACTTGTCTCATTGCTTGTATGTGCTTGTACAAGTCCAGGATGTCCTTGCCCAGTGGATTTTTCTTATTCAGGATTACTCCAGTCAGCCAAGCTGTTAAGCAAGTATGTCATTTTAGGGAACTAAGGGATCTCAGTGATTTCATATGTGTTCCTCTGTCTATGCATTCTGTGCTCCTTTTGTAGGATACGCAATATTTACATGTTTTTTAGATTGCTTGTGTTCTGAAAGGCTCTGTAGGGCTGGAGGGAATATTACCTGTGCATAAGTCTCCTGATATTGCTTCATTGTGTTTTATCTGTCTGTTTAATCTCTGCAGTTCAGGCAGTGGCTGAAAGAAGAATATGGGGAAAACTCTTTTCAGGATCTGCAAGAAGCCAAAAATCTTCTGAGCAAGTACAAGGAGCAGGCAGAATTGCAGCAGAGTACTGGGGGAAGACAGTGGAATAACAACTTCTCATCTGTGCCATCTCTCTCGTACAACAACTACACAACAGAGACCTAGTCACAGAAGGCTGAATTTTTCTCTCTACCTTTGAAGAATATTTTGCCATAATTTCTATCCCATCTTCAAGACTCTACAGTAATCATGCAAACAATTGATTTGTAGAAAGCTTCTTGATGAAAATTGTACATTATGTGTGTGTGGATGAATGTGTTTAACACAGTTTTATAATTCCGGCAGGATCTAGCTCTCTGTGCACTCAGAGACAAGATCCAATTACTGTGGCTGAGCCAGTCTGTCAGCCACAGCTGTTATCCCTACATAGCCTGGCATTTGCTGTGAGGTTAGCTCAACTTTTTTTGTTGTAGGCTAGCAAAGGGCTCTGAGAGATGAACTCTAGTGATTCAAGCTTTGGCACTTTGACATCTCTGCACTTTTATTGTGGCAAATGTATTATTGCACCTGAAGAAGGGAACTCAAGTCTACAGTTCACAGTCCATTGGCAAGTAATACCCTGAAGATGGACTTGTGCTCGAATGGTAGGCTGTAAACTGGGGCAGGTTAGATATGTACACGCACCTTTCTACCAACAGTAACAGCTCGGGGAGAAGTGGGGCAGACAGCTCTGAGTAATAACATCTTCAACTGCCACAGTTGTACTTGCTTCAGTGCACGTGAGACAGGGCTGTCGGCAGAACTCCCGCAGACCGAGAACACAAACTGCCACCACAGTTCAGCTGATACACAGTGATTTAAGCCATGGTCCTCGGTTGTGCTTAGGGTATCCCGACATAAACTTCTCTGGAGTGTAGTTAGTCAGGTCTCCCATGCCACTGATCTTCATTCCCTGTGGAACACATGCCCCTTCAGCACGTGCCCCTGCGCACGTGATAACGTGTCTCCAAAGAGTGGGCTTGGTGTGAGTGCGAGCACCTGTTTCTTTGCTTGTGCTGTGGTTTGCTCTTTGACTTCAGCTACCTCAAAAATGCTATACTTGTCATTGTGGTTGTAAATGCAACCTTGAAAATGGCCTTGTGTAATCTTAATCTGGCACTGAATAATGTGTGTGAGTGTGTGAGGATGTGCGTGTTTCACAAATATCTGTATCTGAGAAGTTTGTTTTCTTTTAAAGTTGCCCGTGTTTCACACTAGAGTTGTTTGGATTTGACTTTCTGCCATTTAAAAACCACCCTGTATTTTGCTGTGATCAAGTCAGTAGGAATGCATTTTTAAATTGTTTTCAGGTAGGTTAAAGCAAGAGGCCATACACTGCCCGTGGTAACACTGTGTGTTTCTAGAGTGGAGTCATTGCCTGACTCAGGTGCATTCTAAGAGTGTAACTTCAGATATGTCACCACAGATGGGCAGAGTATTGGGTTATGATGGTGTAATAGGGAGGGCCATTGATGCTGAGCTAATGGCTTCTTGTCCTTGGCTCAAAGGATGAAAGGCTTATTTTTCTTGAAGATTGAAAACAAAACAAAATAAAAAAAAAATCTGAATAGTCAGGGTATTGAAAAACAAAAACTAAACTCATTTATTTCATCTTGTGATGTATATCATGTTAAAAGCCGAGCACTGTGTGAGCGGCAGTCAGCATGCTAAATTCAGTTGTCATCTCTTTCAGTTGCTTTTGGTACTCTGACCCTCCCATCCTTTCTCAGAATTCCTCTTCGTGTGATTTCCTGCTTGCTTTGGGTGGCAGTAAATTCCTTGGATGGGAGCAATGCTTTTGGGGTCAAGTGAACTCTGGCCTTGTTAAATATCTTCCTAACATGTGTGTTACATTTTCTGAAATACAGGTCTTGTGTATCAATAGTAGTCAAAAAGACAAAGAAGGAGTGGGGTGGAACTGACGCGACCATTTCATCCAAATCCAAGCCTAAATCAGAGCTCCCATGGCACAAGTGCTTTAAGTGTACTGAACACAGCAGGAGCAGGAAAATCATACTGATGTTAACAGTAAGCTGTTGGTGCTGGAATTTTTGTTTTCAAGCTCGTAGCTAAATGAACCACTACTGCTTGGGATATCCAGCAACCTGTGGTCTGTGTTGGCGTGGTAACAGCAGTATTTGGTGTTTCTTAAAGAGGTTGATCTGCCAGTAAGTACCTTTCATGAATTCCAGCACAGCAGCACCCAGGTTGGCAGTACCTCCTGTGCTCTGAGAGTGAACATGTTAATTGGAAAAAAGCTGTCTGTGGTAACAGGGTCTAATATACATTCAGGATGGTGCTCCATTTGTTCAGCCCTCTCACGGTAAGTTAGTAGCGTAATATCCGCTTGTCCCTGGAGGGTAGCTGCCAGAAGTATTGTGCTTGTGCTCTTGCAGGTATCCAGCCGGTCCATCCTGTAGGGGACTACTGACAGTATGCACTCTGTAACAGTTTTTGTGCTTGTCCTTGCAGTAGTAATGGTGTGAGTGTTGATAAGTTGGCAGGTTTTCTGTTCTGGCAAATACAGGGCAGAACGTGAGATGTGATACTGTCGATCTGTCCAAGGTTATTCTGTATTGGTTTTTTAAAGTAGTTTCATTATCCCCAAAGAGTCAGTCCCAGAAACAGGACGTTTTTAAAAACTGAATTTGTATTTAGGGCCATATAGCCATATCAGTGTGCATTATGCTGCAACTGGAAAGCAGATACAGGGTAAAGCAGAAAGACAGAGGGAATGCCATATTGTTATTAAGCAGATGTGCTTCTTTCTTTTTAAAAGACAGGAGATATTTTCTGCAGGCTCTTGCTCCTGCATCTTTAGTGGACTCTTTGTATTGCGTACCTCATTTCAGGGTGACAAAAGAGGAATGGTGGTCTGAGTGAACTTCAGTCTGTTTCCTCTGTGTGGGGAGCAGAAGGGTAGCTTACTCTTTTATTTCCATAAAGTGCAGAAGAGAGAGTAGCTACAATTCCCACCTCTGGCTTTTTAGGAAGGGAAAGGAGCAAACACTGAATACTTGACAGAATTTGTCTTCCAGCCAGCCTTTCAGTGGCGGTTTGCAGGATATCCAGCTATCTGGAACGTGACCAGACCCTTGTCCACATCTTAATAGTTGGCCTTTATGGTGTAGATGATGCATTCAGTTATTTTGTTTCTCTACTTCAAAACATTCTTCTCATTGTGATGTTCACTGGAAAATGTATAAAGTTTATAACACTTTATTGGATATCCAGATTTGAAACGTATAATCTTTTTTTTTTTTTTTTTGTAAACTTGATATCCGTGTGTGATTATAAGCAAATGCTTACTGTTATACTATGTAGGTAATGGGTAAATGCATTAATATTTATTACCCTGATTTTTAACCTGGAAAGAGTTGCTTCCTTACATCTTCTGGTTGATAGGGAAGATATGGCAAATCATGTCTGTTTTTTTTTTTTTTTAATTAAAAAAAGGACAGTAATAACATTGGTTGCTATAATGGCCACCTTCTATAAGGAAGTCAGTGAAAAATTATAGTAAGTCAGCTACTTTGAAAGCTCTAAACCTGGTAAGCTTCTCAATTCCGTCTTCCTGTTCCCAGGCATCTTAGCAAAGCCTTGATTGCATTTTCCAAATGTTTGTATTTAATACGTTCTACAATTTTTTTACAAATAAAATTAAATGTTAACACCTGACCTGCTTGTGTATTTCTTGAAATAGGTAGCAGCCTCTGATAGGCTTCTAGTCACCGTTTGTATCCCTGCAGGTACAGTAAGCATAACACTGGCTGACTGGGGTATTTAGATGACTTTTCTCCTGCACACAGACTGACACTTCTCATCTCCTCAGCAGCTTCATCCAGGTGAGTTCAAGAATCTGCAGAACAATCATCTCTTTGATACCAGTCCCAAAAGACTTGTTGGTTGCTATCTTGTTGCTGACGCGTCATCACAACAGCATATGTAGGAAATCTGTTTATTTTTTTGTAATTCTGAAATACTTTATTCTGTACAAGACACTGGTTTGGGGCTTCATTAGCCGCAAAATGTGGCTTGCATGCAGGCACGGCTCAAGGCTGTCTGAGGAAGATGATACAAGTGGTAGATGGTGATGCTAGAGCAAAAATAAAATAAAAAGCTAGTGTAAGTGGGAAAGAGCCCCATTTAAATTCCCACAAATAACACTGCATTTCTGGTTAGCCAGAATTACCCTCTTAGCAGAGGTAGTGTCATTCAAACCATCAAAAAAACCCCAAGCCCCAACATGAAAATGGAGTCACTTATGCCTCAGAAGCCAAATCTGATGGCTGCTTTACTCATCGCTGAAGGCTGAGCTGTGATCGTGCAGGGGATGCCCTCATCATGAAGGCATTGTGCCCAAGCACGGTGAGGTTTGGGGCTCTTCTTCTTGCCCTTTCTTCCCCTTGCCAGCTCTCACTTGCTTCTGGGTTGCTGGGTACGTGTGGACGTTTCCTCTGGGATTTCTGAGATCCAATTAATAATATTCTCAGCTGAAGCTCTAATACCTCCATAGGTAGCTTTCAATGTGTAAGATGCACTTTTTTCAAGATGTTTTGTTTCAGCTTCTTCAGTGTAAGTGGTATGGCTTTTAAGTTCACCAGGGTATTTCAACCCCCCCTTTAATTTCTCTGTAAGACTTAAAATTCAGTGCAGTCTGCTATGGAAGACTTGCATTAAGAATTTCTTTATTTCTCCAATGCTGTGTTAGAAATACATACTCTAGCAGCAGTGAGACAGAGAATGTCTTTAAAATGTAATTCCTGTCAATTACGAAACTCTCTTCTAAGTTTTAGGGGAGGCTTCCTTCCATCCCCAAGGAAAAACAATTTCCAAATGAAAAATGCACTGTCACTTGGCTTCTTTCTGACCCCTCAGCACCTCTCTGTGGCAGTTTTTATCCAAATCAAATGTAAAAATTAATTATGCTGCAACCTTGATGCCGTACTATTGATCCCAAGTTGCATATTTTATCATCTTCAGTGTTATATGTAACTGTTGTCAGTTCTGATTCGATTCATGTAAAATTGTCCCTCCACACACCAAACTGAGGGAACCAGAGGGCAAAGCCACGTGTGCTTCGATGTGCTCATAACCTGACAAAGAGCTTGGATTTCATCAGCAAGTCAGAAAGAGTCCTTAGCACCATCTCAAGATGATTGTACTGGAGGAGGAAAATGGTGATTGTCTCTGGAAAATGTTAGACAGCATGAGAAAGGTGATCTTGCACCTTGGAGTGTTTCTGTAGAAACCCCTGGAGACATCATATGGGACAGAAACAGCTTTTTTCACACTTAGTTCTCAGTAGAACTTTAAATACAGCTCTATTTTGCCGTGTGACCCAACTCTGCATGTTTAACCATTTCATTGCTACGTTTAGAAGTGGTGCTCTGTCCTCACTCAAGGAACAGATTGTAGTTTGTCTATTTTTTAATGTATGAAGGCTGCTTCAAATGTAATACCTCCTGTTTTATGATGTTGACCCATGACTTCAGAGGCAGATTTTAGTGGTATGGTGGTAGAGGTTGAACTTTCCTGCCAATGTTCCATTGCATTTTGTTGCTGTGGGACAGATGGCAGCGGACAGACAGCCTAACAATACGGCATCTGACATGGAAGTGCATATGAAGCAAAGGTGTGCCACTGAATTCCTCCATGTGGAAAAAATGGCACCCTCTGACATTCACCAGTGCTTGCTAGATGTTTCTGGAGGCCAACCAGTGGATGTGAGCGCAGTGAGGTGGTGGATGGTGCCTTTCAGCAATAGCGGCAATGATGTGAAAGACAAGCTATGTTTTGGGTGGAATGTTCCCAGCTGCCGAACCACAAAATGAAGAGCATCTCAATCAGCTCATCCATGTAAATCAGCACGAATCAGGGAACCATGTGGAACTGACTGTTGGCTTCAATGCAATGGAAACAACGGTGGCAATGTTGGAATACTGCAAAGTTTGTGCCAAGTGTGTCCCGCAGGTGCTCTCATAGGAACAAAAGAACACAGTCTGCATGTTTGTCAGGACCTGCTGAACCACTGGGAAGCTGAAGGTGACAAATTCCTGGGTCACACCATTACCACTGAAGAGATGTGTTGTCATCACAAGGGCCAGAGTCAAAATGGCAGTCACATTCTGCTCAGATGAGAACCAAACACATCTGCAGTGAGTTGGGAGTGAAATTCATTTGCAAGCAGCTTCAGAAAAGATGGGATTTTCAGGCAGATTTGCACCCGTTTTTTATTTTACTTGAGGCATTTTCCAATATGTGGGTTTGCACCCTTCATTATTCATTGAATAGAGAGATTGGATCCAAAACATTTAAGTTACTTAAAATGCAACGTGTTTTCAAAATTGTTTGCTCACTTGGTCATCTCTTCATGCAGACGTTAACAAAGCGTGACTTTTGATCTGGGCTGATGCATTTACAAATAGGCCCTCTGAAAGTCTCCTCTACCTCTTCTCTTAAAGCTAGCGTGTTTTTATTTAATTTGTCAGATACAAGGGTGGTTTTTTTGCCACAATTTCCTGAACGTGAAGATTGGTTGTTTATCAAGAAGGTATGTTGAAAGAGTGCCATCTTTGTCCAAAATACATAAAATATGGGACAGAGAAGCATTTGGGATTCCATTCCCAAACCTCCTACAACATCTGTGTGACTAGACAAGTCACTTCATCTCCCCAGCAAAATAGGAAAGAAAGAAATGTCACGACTCTTCTGTGATACAGCTTCATGAAGCCACGAATGAGAAGCACTGCATTGGTGTTGGTTGTGCATGGTTAAATTGGGTATCTGCTCTAGTTTTGAGGGATGTTAAAATACCTTTGTGAAAGATTCTGAAGCAGGACATGGAGTTGTAGTGGTTTCTTGCTAATTCTCAGCACCTCAGTCTCTACTTCAGTCCACCAGCGTAAGGGTGCTGTGCAGCCAAGTGTTGGGAGTTGACAGGAATAGGGAAAAATCCCCCAGCTGTTGTTCCCTTAGTGCTGTACTGCAACTTGAATGACAAAGTGCAGATGTTATTTCTACCTGGAAAAAGGAGTGGAAAGGAACTGTGGTAGAGCAATTCTGATTATGACGGTCCCAGACAAAATTAATTCCATAGATGCATCTGTTGAATATAAAATCTCAGATAATAAAATTGTAGGAGTACGCCACGTGGCCATGATGTGATAGGGGCAAGGGGCGGAGAAGTAACACACAGAAAACATAAAAGCATCGGAGTACCTGAAGATAATACAGAAACAACCTGTGGTACATGTGCTGAGATGTTCCATGCACTGCAGGAAGGAGTCCGCAGGTGAAAATAAAATAAAATAAAAATTGAAAGAGAATCTCTGCTATTTCATATGCTTTAGGCATATGATTAATATGCTAGAAAGAGTGATGTCCTGATTTTCCCCTAGGTTTTTTGTGGAAAGAAAGAGCATATGGAGAACACATCTAATAAAAGCTCTTCTGGCAGATGAGAGCTGGAGGAGGAACAAAAATAGTGGCCTCCTTGGCCAGGCAGCAGCTGCTGCTTTTGGACTGTTTCATGGAAGACATGAATTTGATTCATTTCCAAAGACAATATGGAAACTCCAGGCAGCTGAGAAAGGGACTCCCCCTTGACTTGGCTGTTTTTCTCTGAATTGCACTTGTGTGAAATGCAGTTAGCTGTGCTTCTCGGGTCATTTCTGGGGGACTGCAGTGTGTAGGGATTGACCCTCTGTTCCTCAGTTTGAGAGATTTGGGAGCCTTGGTGCCTTGAGTCAAACACACTGGATTTCAAAAGGCTGGGGAATTTGCAGCTTCTGCTGTGGCCACCTCAGTGGAAAAGTTCCCTTTAACTTTAAACCAAGCAAATCTCAACTGCACTCTGAAGATTCTCTACTGGTGGCCAGTGCCTCCTTGATCTCTCTGGTTACTGAGTGCTGGTTAGGGCTGTCTTAGGCCCTCTGGAACTCCATCCCTTCCAGACTGAATTCTGCTCTTGTTCCATTCTACAAAGCCAAGTCTTATCCAACTTTAACATGAAGCACATACAGTAGGGTGCTCAGGAATTAAGCAACTTACCTAGCTGAAAACAACCCATGTGAAGGCTGGGCTGCGGAAATAGCTGAGGTAAGTGTAGAAGAGCACTGTTTGGTGATTGCTCCGACAGTAATTTGCCTGCTCTGATGGGAAGCAATAATGGGGAGGAAGAGACAGTAATCAGTGAATCAATCCACACACTTGTTTAAAAATACCTCCTTTTTGTGGCTTTAGTTACAAGAATGCTTTGTGGGTCACAGAAGGAAGGCATTAGCAGTAGTTTAGTCCATATTCTAATTTTTACTTTCATGAAGTCCCACGAATCTCTAAGCAACAGAATTTCCACCAGTGTACATACTGGGGGGAAGAGAGGAGCAGAGGGGCAGCGGATATTTTAAGCAAACCGTTGCAGTTAAAGCAAGCAGGAACTTCTGTAACTAACACTAGATTGCAGTTAAGGAGTACATTTGTTTGAGAAGGGACAGCATGAGACTAGAAACTCCAATTTTGCTTTTTAGATACTCTCCAAAGGGAGATGATAAGTTTTCTTGGTCTGCCTCATGTTGCTGCAGATTTAGGAAAAGGGAGCTACATGTTTCAGGGATGATTTTTACCAACCCCTGCAGATGCAAAGGAGAGAAGATGTGGTACTCAGAGAAAGGATGGCCTGTGTTATGGCATACCTCCTCCTCCACCTGTTGGTGATGATTGGTGGGGGAAGATTTTATAAAGATCGCATCTTAGAGAGACAGTATTTACTTTAATGAACATAGTGATGAAGTACAGCCACATCTTAGGGTCTCAAAAGAACTTCCAACAACTTGGTGTGTTTGAAATCCTCCAAGCACTGGATAGCTTGAGCAGCAAACAGAACACCTGTCGGACTTAAGCAGATTCACAACGGAAACATCTTTGAAAGTAACAAACAAAATGTAGTAGAAAAGATCTCAGTTGTTGTCTGACTTTGGGTTGTCATTAAATTTAGTTTTTTTCCTATGATCTTCTAGAGTTCACGCCAATTATTCTCAGTTTTTCTCACTGTGTCTTGACAGTCACAGTGCATGAGTGTTAAGACTGATGGTTAGAAGTTGTACCAGATAATGTGATCAGAGTGAGGTTTGTATTGGCCTGGCTCAGTGAAGGTAAGAGAAAAATGAAATGAAGTTTTTAGAGAGAAGCCAAGCAGGACTTTAATTTTGGTCTCTTGGTTTCCTGCAGCTTTGTTACAGGGGGAAAGCAGTATAAGCAAATAGCAGCACCAGTGGGAAGGAACAGAAAATTTGGAGGAGCTCTCAGGAGCTGCATAAAACAGTGAGGTATAGTTTTGTTCTAGATTTTCTGAGGCGGCAGAAAAAAAAGGCAAATATTACACATAAACAGGAGGAAAAAAGAAAGGAAAATGGGCTCTTAAAAAGATAATATATATCTGTATATATTGACTATTAGTTGCGGTTTAATCTGGCAAATGACTGAGCACCACACGGTTGTTCATTCACTCCCCTCCTTCCCAGTGGGATGAGGGAGAGAACTGCAAAAAAAAAAACAAACAAGCAACAAAGTAGAACTTGTGGGTTGACATAAAACTACTTACTAAAATAGATAAAAGGAAAAGGATAATAGTTAGAATGATATATATATATACATACATATGAATGTATATAACAAGTGATGCACAGGAAATTGCTCACCACCCCCAACCAACGCCAAGGTAGCCCCTCAAGCAGAGGAAGAGAGCCAGATGAACTCCCACCCCACTCAAAACTCCTTCCTCGTGACGTCATATGGCACAGAACATCTCTTTGGCCATTTAAAATCAGCTGTCCTAATTCTGTTCCCTCCCAGCTCCTTAGGCCCTTGCTACAAACAGCCTTGGCTATGTACAACACTGCTTACCAGCAGCTATAAATGTTGGTGTGTTATCAACATTGTTTTTCAAGAACCAAAACATAGCATCATACCAGGCACTCTGAAGAAAACAATTCTGTTCCAGCTGAAACTAAGACACTATTGTATCTCAATGTGCTTAAGGGAAACGATAATGAAAATAAGCTGATTAACCAAAATCTAGACTATGCATTTAGTCCAGAGCCTATAGACTGTCTGCTACTGAACAGCATTGGTAGTGCAATGCTGACAGCACCTTTTACAATATATCCAACCAGCAGAGGTGTTGGTTGAGAAAATGTAGGACATGCAGACTTAGGCTTTATGACCCACACCCATACTTAATGTTCTCCTGAACAGAGAAAAAGCAGCCCCAGCTCTCCACTCTTTGTATTGATATTTTGTGCCTTATAAGTTTGCCTGCACAGATGGGTGGAAGGAAGCCAAAAATGCAGTTGAAAGATGGTGGTGCAGATGAACAGCCTCTGCTTCAGTAAGCTCTGAAGGGCCTGATGTACGTGTACACCAAGTTTAAATATGGAGTCTGCATGTATAACACCAGTCCCTTTCTGCTGTTTAGCAGTACCAACATTTATCCTCCAAGGTGCCTTATTGGAGACACCTACATTTGCTGCTGATCCCATGCCCTGTAGCTGCTTTGTGCATTTGTAAACCAAGGTAGGAGGTGACTCTGTAGTATCTCTCCACGCTGGGACAACTTTGTTCTGCCTTATGGACCTATCTTACATGGTCTCTGTCAGTTAGTATTTAAAGTGTAACACTACATTGGGAATTCCCTTTCAGTCTCTCTTGTCAAAGTTATGGGAACTTAGTACACAGGGACCTTTTAGGGAAGATTAAAGAAGCGGTCCATATCAGAACTGGAGCAGCCCTTGCAATACAGGTTCCCAAATGAGCCTTGGACAGCAATAATGATATTGCTGAGTTCTCTGCCTATTTGAACTTTATTTTCCTAATGAAGTCAATCTGTGTTGCTGCTTCTCCAGCAGTAAGTTATGGTCCTCATTTGCCCCTACACAAGTTAAGCACCCATTCTTTAAGGTCTCGTAGTCCCTGGGAATCCCTGACCACTGCCCTGTTCCAGGGTCTGACCACCCTCTGGTGAAGAATCTTTTCTTAACACCCACTTGACCAACCCCTGACCTCAGCATCTACCGTTACTCAAGAACCACCATGCCAGTAAGCACGTCATAGCTGTAGATGTCAGTCCGTGCTCCTTCAAGTACTGCTGTCTTTCCTGAGTCTTTGCAAAAACAGACTTGTAGATGAGGAGGGACACATCGTAGTTCACAGCTTCTTGGGCAGTACAGCAGCATGGTTGGACTTGCACACCAGTTTGCTTATTGTCCAGATGCTTTGCCCTCATGAAGCCAGTGGGGGAACTCCCCCTCCCGACATCAGTGTCAGCAGGATCTGTCTTTCAGTGCTTTGAGTAACGGTTTAAGGCCACCAAGTGGCCATTTCTTTCTTGATTTTTTCTCTTCTTCAAGGCAATCAGAGACAGCATCAGCCTGTCAGAAAGGCAGGCATAGTAATAAAGAGATGTAGCAGCACTTCGCCTTCCATAAGACAAAATCACATCACCTCTCTACTTTTGTACTGTTGCATGGCGACAAATAAATTTTCTATCTGCAAGGGAAAAGAGTTAGAGAAGCTTTGAGAATTCCCGCAGTTTTGACGATGTGCTCCTACAGCAATCACTGGTAGCTATTTGCATGCTTTTCAAGGAGGGAGAGCCAGGGAGTGCTGCAGGCAGATTTTGGAGCCCTGAATACACAGAGGTGCTAAGGAGAGGGCTGTCCTGTGACTGAGTGGAGATGTTGCAGGGAAGCAGTCCTTTACTGTGGCCAGTTCCTGCTCTGACCAGCAACCAATGGTGCCTTCCCACGCAGCAACAGTTAGAACAGCAATTGCTATAAATAAGCACAATGGGCAGTTGCATACACTTTTTTCTTTTTTTTATAGCAGGCGCTGTATTTTTTTGACCCAATCCACAGCAAAAAGAAAAAGAAAAAAAAGAATTATGTAACAAAATGAGTAATGCTCAGTGGTGAGGGAATTTCTTGGTGTTTTCTATCATGCAATGCCTTTGGTTGAAGTGCGCATAGCTAAATTTGCATCACTGGCAATGTGAAGAACTTTATTTTGCTTCAAAAGGAGAAGCACTCGCCCATGCTACCAAGTCACCTTTCAGAGCACCTATGCTTCCTGTTCATGCTCACCAAGGGTAGCCACGCATGCAGAGGTCTCTCTTTTTTCACCATTAGAAGAGAGCAGCTTGGTGCTAAACTCAATGCAATGGGCCATCCCACCTCCATCAGCTGCCAACAGCCGCTGCAGCTGTTACACTCATCAGAAGTCACCGTGGGCCGATGCCAACTGTCAGACAATGTTCAGAGAGTGTTCAAAATCTGTCTGAGAGAAATGGAAATGAAACGAGGTGGACAGCATGCTTTCAAAGGGGAGGTTTTTCAAGCCACCAAAAGGGCAGAAGCACACCACTGCCACTGAGAATGTCCCTTCCCACTCTGGTACATCTCCCCTTTGTGCTCCCAGTGCTTTGTGTCAGACAGTGTGAGGTGAGTTAAAACCAAATACTGATCACATGAAATCCTGTCCATATGTAGGCTTCCCAGTCTCTGGCAGCAGCTCTCATGTCATCTATGATGTTTTCTTCTATCTACATTCTACAAGCCCCAAATGTCATTCTACTGACTAGATGATTTTGGTTTGCCCCTCCTTATGTAGCGACATCAAAAGGTGCTGCAATCCAGAATGGAGAAAGGCGTGAGGAAGAGACATTGACATACTCTTACTGTAATTCAGTCTGAGCGTTGGGTTACCTTAATAATTAGGATGAGAGGTAATGTCCTTAAGTTGCACCAGGGGAGGTTCAGATGGGAAATCAGAAAAAATTTCTTCTCAGAAAGAGTAATGAGGCAGTGGCACGGGCTGCACAGGGAGGTGGTGGAGTCACCGTCCCTGCAAGTGTTGAAGAACTGTGTGGATGTGGCACTGAGGAACGTAGGCAGTGGGCATGGTGGGGATGGATTGGTGGTTAGACTAGATGATCTCAGTGGTCTTACTGATTTGATGATTCTAAAACAGCAAGGCCTCTTTTTTATTAAAGTGGTCACAATTTTATGAAACTTTCTGCAGACTTTTGATGGCATTTTGGCTCCTGTGTGTTTTTTTTTTGGTGTCACAATTGGTAGTTTTTATCCCACATCATCAAGGTGTTTGTTTGCTCTTTGCTAAGGATGGTATGCTCTCAGCATCTCTGGATACAAGGCACTGTGACCATTGGACTCTCCAGGGAAGGAGCACTTGTCACAGAGAGCAGTAAGCACCGATGTCATCGCTGTCCCAGGCTTAGAGGAGAATGATCTCCCTCCTGCCTAGGGCAGCTGCCCTGCCTGAACAGTGTGCTCTGTCCTATCTGCTCACTTGGTTGAACCTGCTCACCTGGCTCTGCACTGCACATGAGGTTTAATTGCATTTTGTGGCGCAGCCAATAAAAGTGTTTCACATTTCTGAAAACTGCCAGAAAGTATTCACTAATCTATTTACTTGCAAGATTGATAATTGATAGCAGGACAAAGTCTAACTGGAAGTACTTGCTACTTCCCATTCTTACTCTCCTTCAAAATCCTTGTTAATGCAGACTTGTTTTTTTTTTTTTCTTTCTTTCCTTTTAATCATTCTTCTGCACAACTAATAGGGCTGACTTGCTTCTTTTCAAAGAGAAATGCCACTGCACCTTCATTTGGTCTCACATTCACTCTCTCTTGGAAATAGCCAAGCTCCTGCATGGTGCCAGTATGAATGAAGAGTTAGATCTCTACTCAACAACACAAGCAAGTTCTTTGGATTGCTGCTTAAGGAAAAAGCAATTAATAAGTGGGATTTTCCTTTTAACAAGTTCACTTCATATTTTTCCTTTGGGACCGTGAGTTCTGGTTTATCAAAAAGAAGAAGGTAACTCAAACTGCTAGGCCACCACCACCACCACTTTTTCTCACCCACCTGCATTTCATCAGCATCTCTCAGTACATCCATGCTGAGAATTTACCCCTCACTAATCAAGGCAGAATGAAACAAAACCATGTTTCACGTTGTACAGGGCATGCTATATCTATGGTCTCTGAAATATCTCTTTCCAAAGCACTGTATGTGCCATGTGAGACTTCCATGCCAGAATGGTCATGGACAAGAGCCAAACTTTCCAGTTTCTTCAAAGCAGGGAAATGCCAGTGGCAGCTGCATTTGTGTTTTAAGTGAAACTTCACAGAGCTCCCTGCACAAAGTCCTTTTCTCTGTCATTTAAATTCCTGCTTTGCATTGCTTTTCTCGAAGATGCTTCCATACAAAAGGACAGAAAACCCAGACTTTTATTTTTAATTGAAATTTGTAATAGGTAGTGGGAAAGGAATGGTCAATACTTAAGTAATATAGATCTTGTGGGTTTTTCAATGTTCTGTGCTTAGCTTTCAGCATTTTTTATTCCTTCGTTGTACCCTCCCCACGTCATTTTCTGATTTCATTGAACTACTTGCAGATCATCTTTGAAGTGAAACCTCAAACCCAAAATGTACAAAACCAAGTCAATCGTTTGAACATAGGAAATGATCAGGATTTGAAGTTAGATACAAGCGAGCCCAAGCACAATACTTGCTGTATGCTGATATGAAAGTAAGCAAAGGTCAATTAAAGCAAAAATACTTGAAGTGGTCACTCAAGTGGCTTCCCATTCCCAGGACGTGGGAAACCCACAAGGTGCTGGGAAGTCCACTTGCTGGGGCATCACCCAGCCACAGGCCCATGACAAGCTCAGAGAAGCAAAGAACACATCAACATGCCAGCCAATGCTCAGTGCTTCTAAATCCCTGGAAATCTGCTTCCACCTCTGTTCTCTCCTGCTGGAGGAAAGGTCCCACACCCCAGACAATGCACCCAGCTGGCAGCCCAGGTCCCACCTTGTCACCAACTGCGTCTTTGTTCCACTCCTGCAACAGCCAGCCCTGCCCTTACCTTGTGTGGCCCATGGTATGAAAACACAATCCAGTAAGTGTTTTGTTTTGTTTTGTTTTGTTTTTCCAAAGGAATCAACTCAGCCTTTACCTTGCTCTTCATTGCAACAAACAATATTCAAATAGGTAACTGTCTCTGGAGCAGTCCTGTTCCTCCACTCTTTTGAGATATCATGCTCAGCCTGATTGAACTGCACCTGTAACCAAGATGCAATGAGTGATTTAGTCAGTGTTAGTCATGTTCAGGATGTCTTCAGCTGCCAATTACATTTCGGGCAATGATCTGAAGAAACTCAGCCAGGTGGGCAGATAGTCTGAAATCCAGGCTACAGTTCACTTAGACTTTTTGAACAAGGAACACTGAATACAGAAGAAGCTATGGTATTTCTGTGCCTTGGATTTTGACAATATTCTCAGCCCTCACAGGACAAAGTTCAGCCTGAGTTCCCAGGCAGGAGTGGGATGGCTTGTTACTCCACATAGATTTTAGAGAGCTGGACAAACACCTTGAGAAGTGACAGCGACCAACGCTTTCCTTATTTTTCATTTGAAGCCCACTTGCATTTTTTTTTTTCCCATTAATCAAACAATTAAATGAAGAAGTGGCGATTGCTGATGAAAGTGGCTAGACCATCACAGTTTGCTTTGCTCTGGGGAGATGGGGAGGGGAAGGACACTTCTCCCTGCCCATAAGTGAAAGGAGCATACAAGCAGGAGGGGGACTGACTTTTTAGATGGGCTGATACTGACAGGACAAGTGGGAATGGCTTTAAACTAAAAAAGAGGTAATGTAGGTGAGATGTTAGCAAGAAATTCTTTACTTATAGAGTGGTGAGACACTGACACAGGCTGCGCAGAGAAGCTGTGTCTGCCCCATCCGTGGCACTCAAGCCAGGTTGGATGGGGCCCTGAGTAGCCTGAGCTGGTAGGGGGCAGCCCTGCCCAGGGCGCGGGGTGGTATGGAGTAGGCTTTAAGGTCCCCTCTAATCTAAACCTTTCTATGACAACACTGTATTCAGAAACAGAGCCAACACAGAAATAGAGAATGGGAAAAAGATATTGCTCCAGATTAAACCACTGCACTATGAATCCAGCCTTGGCACACACTTTCTCCAATTTCTTGCTTCAGTCAGCAAAAAGCCCTCTTATTGCTTTTGTTCATAATTTTGGATGATGTGATTAGCCACACTGCTTATTCATGTTTTCATTTCCTTAGCTTAGAGGAATCATTTGATTCATGTATCCAATGCAAGGGTGGCTGCAGGGTTGTCAGATATCTTCATCTTGTCTTGCTGTGATTGTTGGTGAATAGGTAGTGATAGGGAGCTCCCTCATGGCTTTTTGAGCAGTGCAGAGTGACCTTTCAAGAAATACTTTTTAGTAAAACAGGCTTTGTTATTGGTATCCTGCAAAAACACAGGCACACGCATGTGCACACACACACAAAGACACATGCGAAATCCAAACTTTTCACTCCCTTACGAAATACTGAAATTTAGAGCACCACAAGAGCAAATCCCACACCTCTGTCTAGTTTTGTGCTGGAAAAGTTCATGCTCTGTGGCTCCAGATGACTACACCAGACAGTTTGAATGCTGAAGCAATATGCAGTTCCTATTCTTCATACTCCTCTTCATTCCTATGTTTTCCCAAAGGCAAATTTCTTTTTTTCCATGCTGTTTTCTTGCACTCTCTCAGGTCACTTGCCATTTGCCTCATGCTCACCCAGGAGGCCCAGTGGGAAGTCCAACAAAAGCTTTGCTGTGGGCTGATGGGGGAAGCAACAACCCAAGGTTTCTGAGCCGTGTCCTTGTCCTGGTGACCCTAGTGTCCCGTGAGCATGCCAAGCTTCCCTCTGCACAGTAAAGTTGCTCCAGGTATTGTGATGCATGGTGCAAAGCTGTTTTAGTAGCAGACAGGAGCTGGGGCATGGAGACATAAAGACAGCCGTACAAAAGGCAGCACAAAGTATTCTTGTCTATGAAGCAGAGGGGAAGTACATAAAAAGGAAACAAAATGTACACCAAATTCACCAAAAATAATCACAAGTGGAACATAAGACTTTTCTGTTGAAAACTACAAAGACATGGCTGTACGCTGATAGCCTAAAATGACTGTTTAATTACTAACATGGAAGATACGTGATAGAGTAATACTGTTCCAGAAGTCACTGTTTTAAATGGAGGAATTGCAACTATCCTCCCAAAATGAGAGGAGAATGCTCATGTCTGGGTTTTAGAAAGAATTAAGTTTTCTTCCTTATAGCTGGTATGGTGATGTTTTCAGTTTAGGATGACATTGGCAATGCATCGATGTTTCAGTTGCTGAAGAACTATAGTGAGCACTGCTGAAGTGCTAACAGTGAGTCACTGACGCTACTTTGGGTCTGAACTGTACTCCTGCTTTGGCTAGTGGAAGGCATTGCCTCATGGGCCAGAAATGGGGATTTCTGACTTCTAAAGGACTTCTAAAGGAAGAAGGCACTCACTGGAAACTAGTGCCAGCAACGAGGCATGAAGCCCTTCAAAACCCTGATCTCAGGAAAGGGATCTTGGAGCAGATAAAGATGTAAATTTAGCAGCTGTGGGCTTCTCGAAGCCACTTTTGGAGGCTTAAGTCACTTCTGAAAATCCTTTTGCGTATGTGGTTTGTCAAGTGCTTCAGCACCAGCATGGCTGTGTCCCTGAAGATCCCTCCAGCTCGATCTCCGTGTTTGTACCCATTGGGACGGCCCAGTTGCTGGGTGACTGCTTTCAGGCCCAAGGGGGCTTGCACAGCTGGACCTGAGGCCATGCAGAGCTGCAAGGCAGGAGGCAGCTGCCTGCTGCCTCCATCCAGGCCCAGAAGATGGCTCCCAGTGGCACAGCCGCCCCTGCCCGCGTGGTTGGCCCTCACAGCGTGCTGCCACCAGTGCTGGTGAGGCGCAACCAGTGCAGCACACTCAGTGAGCGGGAGCAAGGCGAGCCCTGGTTAGGTTCCTCTTCTTCATGGAGGGGATTTCACGGTCTCCAGAGTGGGGAGAGCCCCTGAATGGTGGCAATCCTCAGAGGGCCCTGCTGCGTGACGTGATGCCTTTGCCACATTCCCATCGGGCCCTGACATATAGACAGGTCACATGCCTCTATGGAGAGGACGGCTGGCCTTGCCCCAGGGGAAGCAGCAGAGACAACCCGTCTGAAGGGTCACCCAAGCTTGAGGAGCACCAGGTTGCAAGAGCTTTGACATGTGCACCTTTGGGATCAGTGCTTCCTAAGGACCCCAGCTCCAGGGCTCCTCTGAGCTCATCTCTGGCTGCTCTGCTCTGGGTGTAATTCCCACGTGAGTCAGCTGGAACGTCAGAGGGTTTTGGTGAAAGCAGAAGCCAGCTTTCTATGCACTGGGCATCGGTGAGTGACTGTTGAGAAGAAACAGTCACTTTTCCTGGCATGCCTTTAGTCAGTGTGACCTTCAGAGTGTGAAACCAGGGGCCTGGTGGTGAGTGCAGTGGTTAAACAGCAGCGAGAGCGTTTCACAATAAGACTTCATTTGACACTGAGAAAACTTCCATGTAGACACCGAGGCTTTAGGGCAGTTTGTAGGGTTAGGTGCTCAAGATGGTGTTGAAATCACTAGAAAAGGCAAAAAGGCTGTGAAGTGCTCTGGGTATTCAGATCAGGAGCAAGACCAGGGAGGGAGTAACCATCCCAGCATATGCAAAAAGGAGATGGGACACGGACAGCCTCCTGGTGTGCTGCTGCAGCATCTGATGCAGATAACACAGTTGCGTTATTGATCAGAGTTTTCTACTTTGCAGTCTGAAATGGTGGTCCTGTTTTTTTTTTTTGACCATCTAAATGGCTGATGTCCAGAAACCCTCAGCAACGAAGTCAGCAAAACTAATGACATTATCACGTCTTACTCGTAGGAAGACTTATTTGTAAAGCCAAGCGTGCACTTGGGAATTTGGCTTTAGCATCTACTCTAAGATTTGGGCAACTGCACATGGTTTTCTAATACAATTATTTTTGCATAAAGGCAGCAACCAACCACCCAGCCGTGCATATATAGCCATGTATATATACATATATATAATACAAATATATATATATAGTCTTCCTTTTTTTTTTTTTTTTTCTTTGAAAGGTTTATGATTGGCTTTGTATTCTCTTACAGATTTCTGAGTGCATAACTCACCTAACTCTCTACCATGGATTGCATTGGACACGTACAATTATTTTTTCAAGGTATTTTCCAGAAAGACGTTAATTTTTTCTGAAGGCTTTGATCTAATGCAGATCAAATCTGCATGTTTCACAGTCGCCAAAAAATTTCTATCTTAAAAAACTGAAAAAAAAAAAAAGAAAAAAAAAAGAAAAAAGGAGCCTTCATTTTGTAGAGATCTATTTCAGGATGGTTTTGTACTTAGTGAAATTACAGGTGGTGGCCAGTTTCGCCTCTTGGAATTATACTGTGAATTTTTAGGAAGCCTTTCAGATGCCTTAGAATCATGGAATCATTAGGGCTGGAAAAAAGCTCTAAAAGCACTTAGCCCAACTGCCAACCCTTCACCAATACTGCCCACTAAAATGTCCCTAAGTTCTACCCTTTCCTTAAAATGCTTCCTGGGATGGTGGCTCCACCACCCCCTTGGACAGCCTGTTCCAGTGCCTCACCTCTCTTTTGGAGAAGAAATTCTTCCTAATCTCCAACCTGATAATATCCAGCCTCCTGGTAAAGCCATGGCTGCTTGTCTTGCTTTACGGTGGCCGTCCCTTCCAACGTCAAAGGGATGTTCCCATGCTTTGAAGGTGCCTTAACTCATGACTGCAAAGATTGGGTGGGCGCTGCCAATTCTTTTTCTAGAGGATGGTGCGCTATAAACCCAATATCTAAAAACGGCTGTGTTTCTCACTTCCCCCTCAAAACGTGGCGATAATTACATTTAAATTTCAGAAGATGGCGTTGAAGATTTGCAATTAATATCCTAAGCCCCACGCATGCCCCGCTGCCAGCGCAGGGCGCGATGGCTGGGCTTTCATCTGATACGTTACAGCAGAAAGGACGTGGATGTGTTGGAAACGTTACAACAGAACAACAAGAAGAAAGTGCCGTGGCACAAAACACGTGTCAGAAACCTGAACGAACCGAGAGACCTCCACGGCAGCCCGCACCTCGCACTTCGTGACATCCAGCTCCTTTGGGCTGCTGGCAAGCGGGTCACCCACCTACCTGAGCCCAAGAAGGGCTCAAGAAAGGGACATAATCGGTCAGGAAGGGGTCACGATGGGATCACCAAGGGGTCTTGTGAGGGAGAAGCAATACCCTGCGGGGTCCCACGGCTCCGGGCCGGGCTCGGTCCCTGCTTCCACCCCGCGCTGTCTGAGCCGGGCACAGTCGGGGTGCGGGCAGCGGTGGGTGGGGGGGCGGGAGCCGCCGGTCCCCGCGGCGCCGTCTGGGCCGTTTCTGGTGGGTGTCGCTGCCCGGCTCTGTTACAGTAAAGCCCGCCCGGCGAGCGCAGGTAGGAGTTTCCCCGTGCTATTTATGTCTACGTGTGTGTCTGCATCGATTAAAAAAATACACGCGCGGACGCGCAGAGGGCGCCGGGCCGCTCCCCCCCGCCCCGCAGCGTGTGTTTACCAGCAACGGCCATGTGTCACTGCCTCAGATGTTTTCCAGCTCGCGAAGTCCCCGCTCCCCTCCGCCGGCTCCACCTCCGGGCGGGGGCCCGCCTCCCCCCTCCCGGGCCCGGCGCCCTCCATCATATAAAGAAACTTCCCGGGGCCGCCGGCCCAGTCGCGCTGCACCCGACGGAGAGCAGGCGCGCGGCCGTGCTCGCTCCGGCGTCCGGCACAGGTAAGCGGCACCTGGAGCCGCGGAGCCGTGCCCCGACGGGGGCACCCGAGCTCGGTCCGCGCCGACGGGAGGGGCGCTTCTGGAGGCTTTGCCCGAGGTTCCTCGTGAGCACGAGCGGCGGAGCTGCCCGGGGAGGGATGCGGGGAGCGGGTTTGATGTACGGGGAGTGAGGGATGCGGGGATGTGCGGCTCTCAGTGCGGCGCGTTGACGGGGGATCCGAAAGTCTGCCCGCATGAGGAGGCGAAGGCTGCATTTAGGGGAGCCGCCGAGCCGAGCTTTTGAGCGGAGGGGCACTCGGTGCGGTGTGCGGGCAAACTTTGCAGAGGTCTGAGCGGTGCTGTGGTGGGAGCAGCTGAGCGTGGATGTGTGTGGGACATCGCGAGCTGGGATGTGCCTTGCTTGAGGGAGGCTGCGAAAGCGCCTTTGCCGTTACGGTGAAAAGCCGCATGAGTCGTAAACGTGCGTGAAGCCCCCCGATTTGTGTGGGTCTGCCCTTGCGGAGCGAATCTGCTTCGTGATTTTAAATTTGTTTTTTATTTATTTATTTTTTACTTTTTGATTAAAAAGATCTAGTGGGACTCTTGAGTAGGTCAGGAGGTTATGCCTGAGGTCAGTCACTCTGAACGTCTCAGCCACCCACGTGTGTTCATGCGAAACAGAATCACCAGGGCAGGGGAATCTCTGTCAAAGCCCGCAGCGTGGGGGGCTGCCTGGAGTAGGGGGCTGCTGGCTTTGCAAAGTGCTCTCAGCATCCTTTGACCCTTGGGTTTCCCTCTTCCTCCCGCAGCCCCGCACAGAGCTGGTGCTCTGCCACGTGCGGTGCGGTGGGCTCAGCAACACGCCCCCAACCCTGATCCCCCGACACGAGTGGCATGAACTTGGAGCCAGGCGAGTGCGGGATGAACTCAGTGAGCTGCGGCAACGGGAAGCTCCGCCAGTGGCTGATCGACCAGATAGACAGCGGCAAGTACCCAGGGCTGGTGTGGGAGAATGACGAGAAGAGCATCTTCCGCATCCCCTGGAAGCACGCTGGCAAGCAAGACTACAACCGTGAGGAGGATGCTGCCCTCTTCAAGGTATGGCGCCTGGGCTGCCCACCCTTTCCCTTTTCCTTATGCCTGCTGAGCTGTTTTCCTGCCTTGCCCTGCTGCTTTTTCTTCTCCTAAACTTATCGAATCATTAAAGTTGGAAAAGACCACTAAGGTAATCTCGTCCAACTGTCAACCCATCACCACCATGCCCACTAAATTGTGCTGTAGGGAGTAAATTCATGCACATGTAGGCACAGGCATATGTGGTGTCTCAAGCATTGTGAACTTGTACCTTGTAGTTGATTGTTTTTCTTTTTTTTTTCTTTCTCTTGCTCTTTTGATTACCTGAAATATTTCCAGGCTTGGGCTCTTTTTAAAGGGAAGTTCAGAGAGGGCATTGACAAACCAGATCCCCCTACCTGGAAGACCAGATTGAGGTGTGCTTTGAACAAGAGCAACGACTTTGAAGAGCTGGTGGAGAGAAGCCAGTTGGACATCTCAGATCCCTATAAAGTGTACAGAATAGTGCCAGAAGGAGCTAAAAAAGGTAAAACATCTCAAATTCCCCATGTAACAGAGTGTGAATGTCTGTCTCATTGTAAGCACACGAGGACCGAAGCATGCTTTCCTGGAATGGCCATGCAGTCTTTGCAGGGGTGGGAGGCCAAGCGCAGAGGACAAATACATTTCATTCTGACTGACAGGCAAAAACACCCCAGAAAAAAAAAAAAAGTTTTCTCAGTGTAGGCTTAGAATACAGGGAGGAGCAGAAGTGCTCTGAGCTGTGCAACCACTGGGCTGGGGATGCCCAGTCTGTGACTGCTAGCTACCAGTGTCTGCAGGCAGTCCCGGAACAGGCAGGGCCCCCGAGACAGGGGCACAGCAGGGTGCTAAAGGGCACTGGTATGTGGCAGCACTTTGGGGTTTTTGGCCTGCCAGGGGGTGTAGGGTTTCCTCTCCCTGGCGGGACAGGGATGTGCTTGACATCATTTCTTTCCATCCCTCTGGTGAACATAGGTGCGAAACAGAACAGCATGGAGGAGCAGCCATTGATGAACCATCCCTTCCCAATCCCGTCTCCTTACACCTCACTACCATCCCAGGTATGACATCAGTTGCGCGTTTGGTGCTTGTGCACTGGGCAGTAATGGCTCTGTACTCTGCAGTATGTCCTTCCTTGCTGACATAGCTCTCTTGAGTTCTTTTTGGAAAGAGAAAAAAACACTTTATTGTGAAAACAGAAATTGGGAAGCAATTTTCCTAATGTCATATGAGGCCACAGGGCAGTTGATTTCTTTTGGTGTTGTTCATCCCCGAGTAATTGCTCTCTTCTGTTTGGCGATAGATATTAGTGTACTGCCATCCTCTTGGAGCCAGAATGTAAGAACCCGATGAAGCATTGCTATTCCGAGCAGACATTTACCAGCAATGCTTTGACTGCCTTTTGTTATTCCACCCAGTTTGTTATTTACACCAGTGGTGAGAAGTTCATTTGAAAGTCCCATTGATGGTGGTGGCGGCGAAGTGCCATTCATGTAGGCTGGGCAGTGCTTAGACCTCCGTGAGTTTTGTCGGGGCAAATAATGCCAGGGAGCTGGAAGCTGATGTAATATGCAGCATGTAACATGCAGATGTAACACTGACAGCTACCAGGTAAAGGAATACCTCATTACATTGAATAGGTACCCAACTACATGGTGCCCCATGAGCGCAACTGGAGAGAATTTGCCCCGGAACAACCGCATCCCGATCTTCCCTACCAGTGTGCCAGCGTCCCCTTCAC
Source organism: Perdix hodgsoniae (assembly GCA_035772895.1). Lineage (NCBI taxonomy): Eukaryota > Metazoa > Chordata > Aves > Galliformes > Phasianidae > Perdix > Perdix hodgsoniae. The sequence goes on along the minus strand of JAPSGF010000030.1, from coordinate 2,566,301 downwards.
AGCTCGCAGTCATCACTGGCAAGGGCCCGGCTGTGAGAATGGTAAGAGGGTCTATCCCACCCATCTGGGGCTGGTGGCTGAGGCTGATCGAAGGAGAGGGCGTGTGGCCACCTGCAAGAACTGCAGGGTTCAACTTAGCTATTCATGGCTTTCACTGGTGGACCTCACTCGCCCCAGTTCTGACTACACAGACCTTAGAGCTCTGCTCACAAGCCAACCCTCAAAAGTCCCAAGCTATCATGAAAGCCCTGAGTAATAAGAAGGGAACCAACCTCCCAGCCCCAGATGGGAATGTGTGTTCCTTAGTTTTGCTTTCTGATTTTGGGACTTCTGAGGCACATGTGAGCAAGACTTTTTCCCTCTAGCCTTGTGGGTTAGAATGGTGTTATTCTCCCAAGAGGGCAGCTGAAGTTATTACTTTTTCTATTAGACAGCTTGTCATAGGTCGAGTATCTCTTGGGGCTGGCACAGCAGAAATGGAATAAAGAGACATTCCCTTCCCCAGAGATCTTCCAGTTTGAGCCCAGTATAATCACAGCTTTCCAAGCGCTGCATGGAATCATAGAATGGCTTAACTTTTAAGGGTCCTTAACAATCATCTCGTTCTAGCCCCTCTAAAATAGGCAAAATTGGCAGCAGTAATGTCTAAAAAGCATAAGAGAAAGGGAACTGTGTGTCATAGGCACTTGCAGAACAACTCACCTCAAGTAGATGGGCATTTGCTTCATGAGGAGAAGGAGGTGGTACAGTGGGATGGGAAGCGAGGAGAGACTTGGGAGGGCAGATACTGAGTGTTCACAGGGCACTTCTCTGGGTGTTTTTGTGCAGAGAAATAGAGTTTTTATTTTCTGGGTCTGCTGAAGAGAAAACGCTTGATGCAGTGCAACTTTTGCTGCGAGTATACTGGAATTATTAAGGGGAATCGTTTGTTTTTAGCTGAGTTACTTGCTAATAAAAGTAGGCCTGTTGGCTGCATGAGCAGTGCCCCGCAGCCCATCCCATGCAGCGGTTGGGCGCACGCTGGGACACTTTGCTGATGTTTGTGACAGCTGTTGGTGGCTTGTCCTGGGTGTGCCACTGAGCTCCAGGACTTGTCAGGAGGTGCTGTACTCTGCGTATGCCTCACTCCAGCTCCTGGTCGTGGTGGGCCCTGCTGCTGGGAAGAGCGCTTGCTTCATCATAGAGGGACCTTTACTGACATTAAGAAACAGAGGAAAATATTGATGTCTTATGTGATAATTTGTGTACTGATAGGTATTTGTTCAGCTAACAGCAGTCCTGGTAATACAATTCCAATAATCTCCTGCTGCACTGTTTTCTCTGCTTACTTCTGAGTCAGTGCTGATTCCACCTTTATTATTATGCCTGTCTTAAGCAAAATTCCTTAGGATGAGTGGATTGTTTTTTGTAGACAACTTTTAAGAGCACTGTAGTCCAGTTAAAAATCGTATTGAAAGAGTATTTCACACAGACCCAGATAAAAATACAGTGCAGATAACATCTTGAGTGTTTGTAGTAAGCATATTTGAAAAATGGGAAACAAAACCATTCTATAAAGCAGAAGAGAGAGAGGGAGAGAGTTCATGGAGCCCAGAAAAACTCAAAGTTGCTTACCTTTGACCTCTGCCCAAACTTTTCTCTTGGGATTTAGGTAGTTGTCACTGACTTTTGTTTGTGAAACAGGTTGTCAGGTGACAGGAACCTTTTATGCTTGTGCCCCTCCCGAGTCCCAGACTCCTGGCATCCCGATTGAGCCAAGCATAAGGTCTGGTGAAGCCCTCGCCCTGTCAGGTAAGGTCTACAGCCCCTCAGGGCTTCTGGGGATCCCTACAAGAGACTCCCACATCTGGCTTGCCCTTGTGTTGTATTTCTCCTTTCTGATGAAAAGGAAAAAATGAAAAAAAAGAAGTTATCTTTTCTAGTGAATGAATCTGTTGCATGGGCTTAAGCCTTGATTTGCTTGGATATTGAAACACTTGTAGCCTGAACTCCAGGAAATCTAGGTGCAGTGGTTTGAGTAGGTGGAAAGCTTTTCTGGCTCTTGGTTTTAGTGCTGGGTAGTGTTGATGAACCACCAAGGGTGCCTGAAGATACTGAGAGTCAGTGATGTTCCGCTTAGTTTCTGTTTGGGAGGAGCTCTGTGGTACCTCGCTGTGCTCCTGCTAATGCCACCTGGCTTGGCTGTGTTTCATTATTTGTGGTAAATAAAGGCATTTGGGAAAGAAGAAGGGAATGATCTCAGCCAGCCAGCTCTGCAGACGTCTAGCTGCCAGGGGAAGTCTGAATAACTCTGGGAAAGGGTGTAGGAATGTGCTTGTCACAGAAATAGTGGATAAACCTACAGCAGGTTTCTTGAGTCTTCTGAATCAGGGTCTGTATGTCTGTATGTGCATATGTATGTATATATACACGTATATTCAGTGTCATGTGAGTGCCAAGCTGGCTGAATGTCATTTGAAAGGAAGATTTGGAAATTCAGGTACAGCTATGCAGAGCTGGCACCCGCAGCTGCTTCTGTTCAGGGCAGCCAAGTGTGGGTTTGCAGGTCCCCTGTGCAGAAGCCCCTGTTATGCAAAATCTGAGGAGAAGCACAGCTACTTCCTGATTATATCTGAGGAAGTCTACTGAGCCATTGTGTTTGTGACATGAGCTTGGAAAATGTGACAAAACACTGTTTTTTTTTATGCAGACTTTCCCTGCTTAAACAGAAATGTGAAGTTTGCTGGGCATTAGTTCCTACCAAATTCTCACACGAGTAGCTCTCTTAATAAAAATAGAGTCCATTAATGTTACTGTATCTCATGCTCTTTTTATGATTTTTGCTAATGTCTTTTGGGTGGTGATGACTGCCCATGGCATAGAGGCTCCGAAATCTCATGCACATATGTTTCTTGGCCTTAACACAATTTTAAAACATAAGATATTTGTGGGAATATACCATAGTCATCCTTTTTTATTCTAATTCTTGTAGATTGTCGGCTCCACATCTGCTTATATTACCGTGAGATACTGGTAAAGGAAGTGACAACTTCTAGTCCTGAAGGCTGTAGGATATCTCAAGGCCAAAGTTATGAGGTCAGCAGCCTGGAACAAGTCATCTTCCCTTATCCAGAGGATAACGGCCAGAGGAAGAACATAGAAAAGCTGCTGAGCCACTTGGAGCGAGGAGTAATACTGTGGATGGCACCCGATGGCCTCTATGCTAAGAGACTTTGCCAAAGTAGAATCTACTGGGATGGGCCTCTGGCTCTCTGCAGTGACCGACCCAACAAGCTGGAGCGGGATCAGACATGCAAGCTCTTTGATACGCAGCAGTTCTTAGCAGGTAATTCCCTCTGTGGCTTTGGTATAATTTCTGAAAAGATAACCTGGTCACTTTCCATGCTTTATGGGAATGCTCTTTTTATGATAGTAGTTGTCCCTCACTGCTTCTTCCAAGGAAATGCAGCCAGGGAGCATTGCCTTTTGAGACATCTTGTCTGGTTCTGCTCTGTGCACAGTCTGTGTCCCTGCACAAATGGGTGGGAGTGACAGCCAAACCACACATTTCTTTGTGAAGCATAGGGATGAACCTAATAAAATTATCTTCCCAAATGTTGGGTAGCAGAGGAAGGTGGGTTCTGGCCTTGGATCTGCTTTGGTAAGTCTAGGGCAGCACTGTGATCTGCAGTCATCCTGCTTTCAACCTGACCCAGAGTGAGCCTGGAATCTGTCTCAGAGCATTCCAGTATTGACATGGATTCCAGCAGAAGACTTTCTTTTCTATCTGGGTCCAGCACCAATTGATGGGGTCAATGGCACATGTTGGGACAGGGCTTTTTTCTTACAGAATATGGCCCTGTATTGCAGCACTTTTGAGCACGTAAAGGTGCTCAGTGAGAGAAACTGGGAGCCAGGCCTTGCCTAGCCATCAGAAGACAGCTTGGGCAGTAGGAGTGCATGCAGCCCCCACTTTGAGGTATATGACATGGCAGCCAGGCAGTTCATACATCGCCTGTTAGAACAGGGCATCAGTGCAGCAGGAGTCTCTTAGAGGAATAATGTTTTACAATCTTTTTTTTTTTTAAACCCCCAAAACCTAAACCAGCAGTTTTAGCACACGTGTTCCAAGGTTGCTGCATCATCCTAGCAAAATGGCCAAACAAAAAATGCATCTAATGAAAGAAACCTCATGGATATGAAAATTGACAGTTAGAAAGGGGAATTTGAGGTTAGGGCCTTGGCTTGAGCTTCAATCGCATGCTAATTTTAAGACTCAATTCTGCCTGTGATGATGGTTTTGGAAATCCCTTTCCCTTTTCTCAGAAGGCTTTTTAGATGTACTCCGGGTTCGTCCAAACGGTTGACAGTACCTCTCTTTTTAGAAGCCTAACCCCAAAGAGAAGCTTAAACAATAGTTACTTTTTCCCCCTCCTAAATCACTTATGCGCTACAGCCTGTGCAAGCCCAAGGATGTGGTTGTAGCCATAGACTGCGGTGTGTGCAAAATAAGCTTTTGCATGTGTTGATGCTCAGCGAGGTTAATTAGTGACTTGTCATGGACACACCAAATCTGTGAGTCAATTGAAAGTATCAGGCTCCCAGACTGCAGGCAAGCTTGAGCTTTCCCTTATTAGGAAATTCAGCTTTCTTTGGGAAGAGATACAGGAGATCTATGGCAGGAGAGGAAGTACTGAACAGCAGAGAAAGGGGCAGAAGTAGAACTGTGGACTGCAATGGTTAGGATCCTGTTGAGGAGGTGGATCCTGCATTGCAAACTGCTGCCTGCCTTGGGAGTCCTACAATAGCAGTAACTCAGAAAATGGGTGGATGGCCTCTGAGGTGCACTGCATAATAAATGCAGTAAACTGGGGTAGGCAGAAAGTAAGAGGATGGGAGCATGGCAGATGGCAGCTGCAGGAGGACTGGCTTGGCAGAAGGATGGGAAGCTGGAGGTAGAGTAAAACGATGAGAAGTAGTCTGAGGAGGAGTGTGGGGGCACTGCAGTGCAGGGAGGCAAGTGGGCATGGGAAGAATGAGTGGAGGGCTTTGGAGAAAGGCAAGGCTGGCCTCCATCACCCTGCTGGTAGGCAAGAAAGGACTTCTCTGGGTCCATGCCAAGGACTGCTGGGTGGCAACCCCACAGATAATCAGGATTTGGAGAATTGCTGAGGCGAGTAAAATGAGAGGAAGAGAAAGATGGAAGAAGTTCTCCATTAGAAGCATTGCTGGTTGTGCCATGGGTGGACTGTCCTACCCTCTCCTGAGGAAAGCAGGATTGCATGGATCTCTGTTCTCTGCATAATGCCAGAGGGCTCACAGCACTTTCAGAGTTTTTGCTGTGTTTTGAGTGAACTTTCCACCCTATTACTCCTATAGCTGATCCTCCCGGTAAGACCAGTATGTCTAACTGGGGAACTGTTGTGGCAGCTGCTGAACTCATACTTTGGTCTGAAAAGCTTGCAGTGAGAATAGAAGCAGCAGGTATATATTATAATAAAAGATGCGTTATGTCAAGTTCAAAGACTCTTATTCCCCTGTTCAGCAGGGAGCACTTCGTCGTAAGACATGGGTTTTTAACTTTAATTGCCTTTGCAACTTTTCTTCAGAAAGCGTAAAGAAAGCTTTAAATTAAAATGAACTCTTTATCAATCAATTATGTAGTGATGCTTCACACAATGAAGACTTTAACGAAAATTTTGTATTACATGCAACTTTCTATACTGTGGAAGGGAATACAGTCTCTAAAACACAAGGCAGTGATTTTTGGTCTCTCTCATAAAAGCCTCCCCACTTATCTTTTACTGGGAACACTTTGGTGTAATGCTGTAATTTGACTTCTTCCTTAGTGCAAAATGTGGATTAGTGGAGAGGGTGTAGGCACACGACAGTCTTTTTTGCCAGTTTTGGTACAGGGCTTAAATAAAATCCTTCATCTTCCCATACCTTCCTTTCCCCCTCTAGAAACAGTGGTGGCAGTGACTCTGTGACTGTCCAGCTGAGTCTGAGTTTATGCCTTGCAGTACTTTGACTCTACAAAGCCACTGGTTTCAGTGATACTTTTGGGTGTGCTCTTGCGTGGGTCAGGCCTACTGCTGGCATTTGCTCCAAGAGGTTCTGATAGCAAGGCCAAATAAAAATACTTATTGGAAGACATCCTGGTTTGTGCATATGAAATGATTTATGAAGCAAGGCAAACAGGAAAATGGCAATGTTATTACCAGCTTCCCCAATTTGCAGAAAAGTCTCCAAGCATGGTTTCTTCTCAGTTTCTTCTCCTTACCTCTTGTCTTTCTCCTGACTTCTCTCATCCTCTCCTTGGATTGACTTTACTTTCTCTCACTGTGCTCCAGGCTCCTCCATTTGGAGCTCAGCCATCCACAAAGACTTTTTTAACAGCCCTTTCTCTCTTCCCAGAGCTTCAAGCCTTTGCTCATCATGGGCGTCCACTCCCAAGGTATCAGGTTGCTCTGTGCTTTGGGGAGGAATTTCCAGATCCACAGAGGCAGCGAAAACTAATTACGGCCCATGTAAGTAGGACTTCTTTGTTTGCTAAATAAAACATATTCCTTGGAGGATATCAATCTGCCAGTCAGACTTCTGCCTTGCATGGGATGTGAGGGAGGTGGCAATTTCATGATAACGCAGCACACTCGAGTCTGAAGTTGAGTTCCTAGATCTGCCAGGACTGGTGGCCCTCAGAAGATCAGAGCACCCAGTTACCTCCTCTGTAAAGCATTTGTCCTCAGTGATCTCTTTTACAAAGACCATCAGGACCCAAAAGGTACCCCAGAAGAGCTGGACAGTATCGTCATTAGTGGCCCCATGGCACAGCACCTTGGGTTGCCAGGCCAGTGCAGGACATAGTGCTTTCACCTAAAGGTGCTCCAGAGAGCTCAGCCTTTGGAGTGATGGAGGACTGCCTGTGCAGCTCCAGTGTTAAGGTAGCTGGCAAGCTCGCAAGCTGTCTGACCACAGTTCACGCACACTCAAAGCTAGTGTTTCAGGATGCTATCTGAGAGAGGGTGCTGACAGAGACTGAGACCAGGTACTTTCTAAATTGACTGTATTGGCCCATATAACCACAAGAGAGGTGATAATCCACATGCTAGTGTTAGGGTATAACTTATTGCTTCATTGGGTGGAAAGCTGGTGTCAGTTTTAATTTTTCAAAAGCCCCTGGGTAACACAGGACCCAAATCAACCTTTTCTTGGGCCTTACTGATTGCTCTTCAGCCTGAAAAATTGAACAGGCTGCCCCAGCTCATGGAACTGCTCTGTGGCAGGGTTCCCTGCTGGCTCTGCCCCTTTCTGCAGGTAGGACCTGCTGCAAGTGTATGCTTCCACCCAAATGGTGCCTCTGTCTTAGGGATTGTAGAGAAGAGCCCAGCTACAGTGAGTAAGGAGAGCTTCAGGTTTTAGTGCCTAGTGTGCAACTTAAGTATTTGCAGCCAGGGCCTAAAGACCTGGTGAGGAATAGTGGTTTCTAAGCAGATAGAAGTGAAGGCAGTGTTAAGTCATACACGTCTCTCTTGGTGGTGGGCAGCAGCTGAAGAGATTCCTCAACAGAGCTTAAAGGAAAAGAAGTTAAGAGTAACCTTGCAGTTAGGTTGAAGTCTAATTGAAAAGATAGTTATTTTGTGGCATGCCTAAGCATATTTGAACATTTCAATGTAAGACCTCAAAGTTCTTGAGAACGAAGATAAGACATGCAAAGCTCTGGGTATGTAGTTAAACACATTAAGTGGTCACAGACATGTCATATGTCACATTGCTCACGTATGTGGGTGCAATTGCAATTACATTATCTGTGTCGCTGATAATGTGCTCATCTAAATGAAGACTGAGCAAATAAAGTGTGTGTGCAACTAGCAAAACATTTGTCAGCAGAACAGGCAAGTACTATCTTAGAAGAGAGATCAGTGAGAACACAGAAATTATTTTCCCATTCTGGCAAGCAGAGGTGTTTTGTCCTGCCCTGTTTTTTAATTTTAAAACACTGTAAATGACTTAATGTTGTTATGTCTGATTAACATTTTGTCTGTTCTTAAGGTTGAACCCATGTTTGCCAGGCAGCTGTATTACTTTGCGCAACAAAACAGTGGACATCTTCTGAGAGGCTATGATTTACCAGAACTCATGACTAGTCCAGAGGATTATCACAGATCTATTCGCCATTCCTCTATTCAAGAATAAGATCCTCAGAATAAGTGTTTCTAAAGCCACTGTAAAGATTATGCAGAGTGGAGGAGCTGATCTGGATAGCAATTTGGAGATCCAAATCACAGCTGGATGTGTTTGGGGGATCAAAGGTTCAGTGATAGGAAAGTGAACTGTGACAGCCATACTGTAAGATACAAATGACGGGTCTTCAACGTTTGGATGCTACATCTCACATAAGTTCCACTGTTGCTGGGAATGACTCAAAACTGACGAAATGATTGCTGTTTACGTTTGCTTAATGTTTTCCTTGTGTTGTGAGGACTGATTCTTACTGAAGACTTAAATTGAGAGTTTACACTGTTACATTGGCAGGGCTATTTATTTTGGATTATGATCTCAGGGAAGGTACATAAATTTGTGGTATTCCCAGTTTGAAGCTGTAGCTACTGTAGATAGGTAGCGAATGTAGATGGTTTATTGAGAATAGCTATACATGTAAGTGGTTTTAAACTTAGACTGATAAGCGTGATACCTATATTCTTATGTAGAATTTTTTAAAAACAATGTAAATCTTCAGAGACATATTTTTTTAATACCTGACGGACATTTTTCCTTACGATGCCACCTTTGCTGCCACTGTTAGCATTGGATTAGCCCCCTTGATAGCAGTTTCTAAGCTGATCAGTTTGTGGTACTGTGTTATGACCATTTAGCTCACATTACCTGTGGATTAAAGTGAATCAACCACTATAATTCTAGAGTCCCAAAGAGCATACTTAAAAGTAAATCGCATTTTATTTTCTTACCATTGCAAACTACTATGCATTATACATATATGTGCATTAGAATTAAGTTGGCAGATGTTGAAAATAGCACAGGGAGTGGTCCTGCTACATTTGGCTAATGTGACACACAGGAGGGAAGCTGAAGTGATCAGCACTTCAGGCTTGTACCGAGCCAAGCTCTGCTCTTGGTGTGCACTCACAGCTTCCTTCCATTGGTACTAAAATGAATATGAAGAAGCAGATAGAGGAGAGCAGAACTTGGCCTCCCAAAGTAAAACAGCCAAGGAAAGACTTCTTATAATGTTTGTTTTAAAATCTTCACAGAAGTATGACTTCATACAATTTGCAGCCTTGTGTGCTAGAGTGCCATCACAGAGGCAAAGAGAAGGGGTCTCTTGAGTCTGTGTGGTAGTAAAACCTTCTCGCTGTTACACTGGAGATCAGACTGTGTGATCACGCTGCTTCAGCTCCAGAGTATGACCTCCCTGTGGTTAACATATGTACTTCACTTGAATTTCTAAATGAAGAAGAAATGAATGGTACTTAGTCTGGCAGCAGACTTGTTTTCTAGGGACTTCTAACTTATACATCTTAAAGATGCATACTCTCTTGGGATATGTTATCCCCTTCCTGCTCCACAGTGCCAGGCAGAATTAATGGATCATTTTTACTTTGTTACCTGAGGTGTTTTTCCTGGCTTAAAGATTCTCATAGGGAGACCTCTTCCGTAGACTGTTCTGGGTGACCTTCAGAGCTTCTGCATATGCTTTTGGTCTGTGCATACATTTTACCGGAGTGGACTTTCGAGTTCAAACTGAACTGGTACAATACAGTATAATATCTGATGTTTTTCACTTTTTTCTAGTGGCCGTTGCTTCATATGCTCATTGCTTCAGCTCATGTCTTAGAATAAAGTCCTTATTCCCTACCAATTCGATTTGTATGTGTTGCTTTCAGTAGTGGGGCAAATGTGTTGAGCTCAGTCCTACACTGCTAACCTGGGCAATGCTGATGGATAAGGGTCTGGAAAACTGTATTTTCAGACAAAAGTGCAGGGAAAGGTCAAAAGGTAAGGATTTTTGCTCTTATGAAAAATGAGGGATATCAGCTCATGTCCTCAGGCTTAACCCAGGATCCTGACCTGCGCTCAGTTCAACTCAATAGAGCTCAGCCACTGGGGTGAATTTCATAGGGCAGCTGTTGTCCATCCACTGGAAGTCAGGGTCTCAAAGAAGTTTGTTGCATCACTAGCATAGAGAAAAGTGTGGAAGTTATCTGTGAGTTGTCCGAAGGTGGGGACCATCTTTATGTTGAGTACCAAGGTACATTATCATTCTTGGCTTTGGAATGAGCTTTTAATCATTTTTCTTGAAGAAGCAGCTGAGAAGATGAATGGAGAAGAAAGACATCTAATTCCTGGCCATGCAGAACTTGCTTGGCTTTCATGCAGCCAGATCCAGGTAAAGGATTTACTGTAAGCTACCAGAGAGGCTAAGAGATGGGAGGACGAGAGTGGAAGAGAGATCGAACTGTTGATTTATACCATAGATTATTTTACACGTGGGGACTTTAAAGTTGTGTTTGACTTTTGGAACAATCTTTTACTGTTCAAAATAACTAATGGATACGTAAAGTGGAAAAAAAAAAAAAGCAAACAAGATGAACCCTGAAAACATTTTCTCCTTTTAGTATCTTTCTACAGTCGCTACATGAAAACATTTGAAGTACTTCCTACTTCTGTTAACTTCTGTTTATAGTTTCTGAGGTCTACTTCCTTCCTGTTATGATTTCAGTGGTGTTACAAATGACATGCTTTACTCCTGTCAGCGCCAAAGGCATGGCTGGTGTTTTTAACAATTTCAGTGCACGATTTATCTCAGTATTGGTTTCTCTTATTTTAATTCTGCTCGAACAGTTTCTTGAAAGAGTTTCGTGCCAGAGTTCTGCAACTGAAGTACTTATCTTCAAAATTTGGTTCTGCTGGCTGGTTTTGCCTGCTACTGTAAACTCTGTGAGCCTTAACAGGATTGTAGGTTAACCAGAAAGAGGAGATGATGTATTTTAAGCTGAAATAGGGTGTAACGGGGTTTGTGGAAAAAACACAGGATTCACGTGAAAACCCCTGTGGCCTTTCAGGCGGGCATGTGTGCTGTTTACATCAGCGTTTGTCAGCAACGTGGAGGTGGGGAAACACCACCTTCGCAGAGAGCTTTCAGGAAAAAGAAGCATTTTCTTGCACGCTGTCAGATCGTTGTCTGTGAATTCGTGTAGAGAGGCAGAGGGAGAGACAGCACATAAAAAAAGTGGGTGGGTAGTTTGAAACAATTGTAGTATCTCCTTTCCCAGTCAGTTCTATACATTATGTTCAGCTGAACCTGGATGATATGATGTGAAAAATTGTCAGGGTGTTTTTAAATCTGAATCCCCATCCTTGGAACAGTTCAAGGCCAGGGTGAATGAGGCTCTGGGTGATGTGACCTAATAGGTGACAACCTTGTCTGTGACAGGGGGTTGGAACCAAATGGTCCTGGAAGTCCTTAGAAATGAAAAGTTGTTTTGTTTCATAGACATCTTAAGGGTTTGCTCTTTGGACATGAGTTTGGTTGGCTCTAAGATGCCAAAACATTCCCATGACTTGGAGCCAGTTGCATTGGAGCTGGTGTGCAGGCTATTCACCGGCCAACAAGCCTATAGCCAGGTAGCTTTGAACCCACATGGGATGGTTGCATCCACTCATCATAACACTGCTGGCTATGGACACCCACTGTCTGAGGAATGCACAGTGCTCTGAGGCTCGAGTGTGCTGGAATGACAGACAGGATGGAGCTGACGGAGGTGCTCAAGAATAACAGCTCCTTGGCCTGCCTCTTATAATGGAGTTCTAGATAGATAAACACAGTGGATGGGATCATACTATTTGCTACGGAAGATGGGAACTTGCTCCTTAGGGAGTTAGTAAGAGAGTAGGGTGATCATCTGTGCTCAAAGAGGGACTAAAAATGGTCAGGGTTCCTTGATTCTGGACTTGAATTTGGACTTGAATCATCTGCACTGATGGGCTGTTACCTGAATGCTGATGCTCAAGTGGCCACATATGAGATGGTAGTTCATGAAAAGGAAATAGTCAAGAAAGAGTAGAGCCCTGTTCATTTATTTTTCAGCTCTTAGATCTTAAATGTGAGTGGATCTGTGCCCTGGAAAACAATGGAAATGAAATGCAGGGCTTCATTTTGCAAATGCATGTTTATTTTTTCTGCAGTGCTGGCACAGCACAACCATCTCTCATGCCTCTGCAGGCCTGCTGGCAGTGACAGTGCTACTGATGGAGACCAGGCTGCACACTGGTCACTTCTCTGAAATCTGTCTTCCAGGCTCAGCATACCATTTCCTTCTCCCTTCAAAAAAGCAGATCCGACATTATACACAAATTCTGTCTCAAGCAAAGGAAAAACAGATATGGATGACTTCTGCATAAATTACAGACAATGTTTGTCCACCATATTCTTGGGAGGGAGCTTCATCTTTGACCCATGGGCTTGCTCTGTTTTGATTTCAAGATTGGCTTCTGCATTCTTGCTCTGGAAAGGGCTGAAATCCAGAAATGTGTGGACAGACTGGCTTGACTGTTCACCTTTTAATGTCTTTCTTAGCCAGGAAGAAATGACAACTGATACCACCAATGAGACTCCTCTTATCCCTATCAGAAGAAGATGTCCTGTGAGTGTGTGTATAAGATTGGTGATGAGTTTAGAGCAGGTTCTTGCTCCTTAGCAGCAGAAATGAACTTGCTAAGCCCTCTATGCTGTATTAGTGCAATATGTGTATCTACATGTGTGTCAAACTTATTTCATCACCTCCTCACTGTGTTATCTGCCTTACTTTCTGACTTTCTTCAAGGTATTTAAATCTGAATTGGGCAGTTAGAGGGATGCCCTGACTTTTTCAGTTCTCCAGGTTGCATACTCTGTGTCCTAATGCCTCTTCTGAGCTGGGAATGCCATCAGAGCACGGACAGAAATAAGACTCTTTTAAGTTTGAAGTTCAATTTGAAAGTACTTGGACTTTTTTTTTTGTCTCCAAAATGCATTAGCCTTTGTTCATGGGTAAATCCTACTTATCTATCTGAGGACTGTCTACCTCATGTAGTCCTGCATCCTCTCCTCTCCTCCTTATTTGCTATAGGTACGAGTTTTGGCATGTGTTCATCAAGAAATTTTCTTCTTTACTGGGGGGTTGCAGCCAGCTCATAATGATAGCTAAATACCTTGCTGTGGGTCTAGTTAACACTTCTGTCCCTCTTGGGTTTTCTCTCAGTCTTTGTCTGTGTTAACACTACAATCTAAAAGTAGGGAAGGCTTTTTACCATTTGCACAGTGTCAAGCACGATGGTCATTGCCTTTGAATGTTAGGCTTTGGGCAACAATATAATAATGAGAAGGGAAGTCCTTGAGTTCTGCCAGTTATGATTCTTACCCTAGAAACCATGAAATACTCAGCAAAATGTAATTGTGGCAAGCATTCATGCTAGGTTTTCCCATAGGAAGCTGGTGTGCAGCTTAATTCAGCCCCAGCCACCACATGCATATTTTTTCTTTTTTCTCAAAAAGGAGATTGAATTGCTTCTCACGCTCCTCTTCAAGCCATAATACTCGTGTAAAAATGAAGGCTGAGAATTTCCAGCTTCTAGCCTAGAGCATCTTGATTCAGATAAAATCATTTTTGAGTTCGATGACCTGTATTTTTGGTAGGTATCCCTTTCAAATTTCTCCTGGAGTTTGAGATTTTTATATCTTAAGAAACCAAAGTTATGGGTAAAGTCTAGCTACAACTCCAATAACTCATTTTCATTTCCTCTTTTCACACATGATCGAGAGGTTTAGCCCTCTTCATGACTGTCCCCTCCCACAGAAAAACCCATGCGAGGAGTAGTGAGAGAGGAAGACTTCAAAAACAGGGTGAGTGACATCACCATGTATCTACTGTAGAGACGTCAGTCAGTCTCCAAGAAATAGGAAAGGTCAGAGCTGTTTAGAGCAAGGGGTTTTCACAAAACGGCTGAAAAACCCAGACCAGGTCTGAAGAAATCACGCCATCCTTTTCCCCTCTCTATTCTTTTCCCCTAATAGTTGAAGACTCTCTGTCCAGAAGAGAAACTGTTGTGTGATTTTTAATGTTGGTTTCCATCATGAAGATTAAGCTGGTCATGGTAGCTTTTGCCAGGTTTGAGCTAACGAGGAAATAACACGGACTTCCCAGAAGAAAGCTGCGAAACAAATGAGAGATGCTTGCATGGGAATAGAGCAAATTTCTTTTTTTTTGTTTTCCTTTTAAATGAAACCCTTTGCATTTTTTTTTTCTTTTTTTTTTTTTTTTTTCCCATCATGGGGGTGATGTAGGAATGATGTGCCCTTGCTCATCACAGCTTCATTGTGCCCCTGGGCTTTCACCATCTCGGCACAGCCAGTGCTGGGTGATGGAGGGCAGAGAGCTGGGACGGTTCCTGGTGGAGGGGAAGCAGGAAGCGGAGAAGCAGAGCAACCCCTTGGCGTGAGACCTAGGAGGGGATTTACCTGGTGGCCCACAGCATCCCATGGACCAGATGTGTGTCACCCGTGCACGAGACAGCACCAGACTGAAGGGTGACTCTGAAGTCTCACTTTCCTTTAAAACCATCGCTGTGTGAATAAAATGGCTTACCTACAATCCCCACAGATACAGACACCGTTTAAATATAGCAAGCATTGATGGCTATCTGTACATTACAAGGAAATGAATAAATCGAGGCAACACAGACCGCAAAAAGGAAGTTTGAGATCAGCTCGAGGCTTTGGTTGGTTGGTTCCTGCCAGGGGAACCTGCCTAACCTTCATGATCCCCTGCAGAGGTGACACAGCCATGAATCAGACCCACAGTTGCCGCTCCCCTGGCGGCTGTCCTGGGGCTAAAGCTGTGGCAGCTCTGCATGCACGCCCACCTGCGGCAGTCTGGATGTAGGCTGTGGGGCACAAAAAAGCTAAATGAGCCCCTGCTCTGAACATCTCAGGATCCACACCCTTTTGGAAACCCCGAGCTCATTTTGGGGAGGTGGCGGAAGAGTTCACAAGGGGCTGTGAAGAGGATTTGTGCAGGAAGTTGGGGGGAAAGGACTTGTTTTTTTTTAAGTTCAAGGTGCATCTGCTATGCTGCTTGCCATCACACAGTCTTCTCGGTGCAGATACTTGGCCAAGAGTGCTTGGCTTAGCTTGGTTTTTATCAAAATCATTAAAAAAAATATCATAGAAAAAATGTAAATCTAGGGTTTTGCACATAGCACATGTGTTTGTGGGTAGCTAGCTACCTTTACCCCTCTGAAATGACATTTTATGCAGTTGGCCCACATGTCTGAAGGAAACAGTGGTGATGAAGTCCAAGAAGTTTTATGAGAAAACTGGGCTGGGAGAGGAGACAGAAAGATCAAGGGGGCACATGGGAGTGGAAGCCTGCTGCAGACTTTGCAGTTGTGTTGGGCACTCAGTGTTTTAGGCTCCAGCCAAGGATGAGTGTCTGTTGGTGCTTTGAACTCTATTAAACCATGGAGACCAAACTGCAGGATTTGATGCTCCCAGGACAAAGTCAGTAACTCTGAATCCACAACTGTTTTTACTTTTTCACTGTGCAGGTGACCTGCATATGTTGCCTGGAGGGATGGTGGTGCCTCCACACTTGGAGATCTCCAGAAGACACATGGACACGGTCCTAACCTGGCAGTAAAAACAAGGAAGGAAATAAATGTCTGGCAGGATGCAGGGACAATCAGCATTTGTCTTTATGGTGCAGGAGCAGAACCAAAGGGATGTAAGAGGTGGAGAGCAAGTGGTGACGAGGACAGCTGCTGGAGCACAGTGCATTTGTCAGGTGTCATGGAGGTGACCAGGGCCATTTTGTGCATGCTGCAGTTGTACCTTTGCCCTGCCTCTCATGAGGGGAGAGCAGTTCTGGAGTGGAGAAGTGGGTTTTGGCCAGGACGAGAAGTCAGCTATTTCTCAGAATTAAGGCTGCACATACAGACATGGGGAGAAGGAAAGGCATAAAAAAAAATATATCAGTGCATAATGTCATCACTCTCCCCTTCTTCCCCCACCAAAAAAAGGAAGAGGAAAGCTAAAAATGGCTGGAAAAAGAGGAGGGTAGGTGTTAGCTGCTGCATGTAGCAGTGGAAAGCTGCCTGTGGGGTGGGAGAAGAGAAGCAGCTGCACAGCAGTGAGGGTAGGAAAGGGATGTGAGAGGAGAGGGAGCAGCCATAGGCCAGGAGCAAGCCTGGAGGCCACTTTGGTGGGTGGGGGAGAGGACAAAGGAGTGAGAGGATCCCAAAGGGTGGGTCTCGGGTGTGGGGAAGGAGGCTGTGGGGTGGCCGACTACAGGTGGAGGTTCTGGGGTTGTGCCTGGATTCTGGGAGAGCTCGCAGAAAGGGGTCAAATGGAAGGAAAGTGCAGATGAAGGAATATAATGAGGGGTGATGCAGTCACTGATTCTCTGTCGAAGAGGAGGAAGGGAGGACAGGGAAGAGAAATAGGATGGTGATGTTCAGAAATTAGGAGCTATTTGTATTCTGAGGAATCAGTGCTGTGAGGTGAGGTCTTCGGGAGATGCAGAAAAACATTCTCGGAAGATCTTTCAAGAAGGCTTTCAGTCATACAGGGAGAATGGGAAAAAACAAATCTTGAACTGGGATAGAGCTTCCCAGAATAGACCCAGTTCAAGAGGCAAAAAGAGGCAAAAATAGACCCAGTTCAAGAGAAAAGCAGGAGACTCTAAGCTGCTGAAGGAGTTCAGCTGTGTGCCTCTATGCTGAAAAAGACAGAGGAGCCACAACCGGTGATGCATCCAAGGTCAAAGCAAGGCCATGCTGAGAGACAAGAAGATGATGCTGAGGGAGAGAAGGTGGTCATAGAGAAGGAACTGAGAGCCCAGAGATCAGATAAGGAGCAGTGTGTATACTGAAGAATGTTTTTGAGAGGAATAGAAGTTAACAAGTGGTCCTGATGTGGTGAAGCCTTAGTGAAAGTGGGACACTGAATAATTCCTCAGTTCCTCAATAAAGTCAAGCAAAGCTTCCTTGGCTTCATGTAAGCATCTCCCCACAGCTACTCACGTGCTCCTGCCCAGTTCTCTGAAGCTCCGTGTCTAGGGAGAGAAGTTAAATGATAATAGAATACTTAGAACTGGAGGGGACCCTTAAAGTCTGTCTAGTCCAACTCCTTTGCAATGAACAGAGACACCTATAGCAAGATTGGGTTGCTCAGACTCTCATTCAGCCTGACCTTGAGTGTCTCCAGGGTCAGGGCTTCCACCACCTCTGGGCAACCTTACTGTAAAAAACTTCTTCCTTGTATAGAGTCTAAATCTCTCTTCTTTTAGTTGGAAACCATTTCCCCTTCTCTTATCACAACAGATCCCACTAAAGAGTCTGTCCCCTTCTTTCTTACAGCTCCACTTTAGATACTGAAGGGCCGCTATCAGGTTTCCCCAGAGCCTTCTGTTTTCCAGGTTGAAGAACCCCAGCTCTCAGCTTGTCCTTGTAGGGGAGGTGTTCCATCCCTTGGGTCATTTTCAAGGCTTTTCTCTGGATGGTCTCCAACAGTTCGATATCTCTCCTGTGCTGAGGATACCACATCTGGATACAGTACTCCAGACGAGGCCTTGCCAGTGCAGAGCAGAAGGGCAGGATCAACCTCCCTCGACCTGCTGGCCACAATTCTCTTGATGCAGCCCAATGTGTGATTGGCTTTCTGGGCTGTGAGGGCACATTGCTGGCTCATGTCTGGCTTCCCATCCACCAGTGCCCCCAAGTCCTTTTCAGCAGGGCTTTCCCCAGGTTGAATTGATAGTGGGTGTTGCCAAAATCCAGGTGCAAGACTGGTTTCCTGGGCTCACTGCTTGAGCCTACCTGGGTCCCTCTGGATGGCATCCCGTCCCTCAGGTGTGTTGACTGCACCACACAGCTTCTTGTCATCTGCAAACTTGCTGAGGGTGCACTTGATCCCAGCGTTGATATCACTGATGCAGATATTAAAAAGCAGTTAGCCCTTGAGGGACATCACTTGTTTCTGATCTCAATCCGGACATTTAGTCATTGATCACCACTCTCTGGGTACAATTGTGTAATCAGTTACTCGTCCATTGAACTGTCCACCCATCAAATCTGGACAAGAATGTTACAGGAGACTGTGTCAAAGACCTTACTGAAGTCCAGATAGATAACGAGTTGCTCTTTATCCACTGATGCAGTTACACCATTATTTCTGTAGTAAAGACAGCAACTCCGGCTCTCAGCAAGGCATCAAAGTGTTTCATGGTTCAGGAAGGCTGAGTTTAAATACAACTCAGTCTAATTAACCATTAAATTCATTAAGGGTGCCAGCTTCCATCAGAAGAAAACATTTATTTCCTCCTTGGGAAATGTCAGCCCACTGGACTGGCAGTGCTATGGCATTGCTCCTAGTAGAAAGCATCACTATGAGCTGCAAAGGATCAAGGACATGTACCAGCACATCTGGGACTGCAGTGCATATAATTCATCTCCAGGCTCACAGCTCCTCTATTCTGGGTCTTGTATAAGCATGGGTTGAGCAAGAAAGACAGAGAAGAAGGTCACAGTGTGTTCTGTTACTGGGGAAACATCTGGTGAAGTTTGCTAAGGGGCAGATGAAAAGTCAGGGCCAGCTCGAGTAAACCCACAACCAGAGGCTGCCCAAAGCCACCCAACCACTCCTGAAGCAATCCTGTATCTGTCTTCTCTCAGAATTTACCCACACCCAGAGCAGCTTAGTGTTCAAAGCAAGCACAGAAAGTGCAAGTGCTATTTATCTCTCCTTGTTAAAGCAAAGGTATTCTTTTCTGTCTAAGGACTACTCCGAGCTGCACTCAATCATGTTAACAACAACTGCAACAGCAGCAGTATTATTTTGGTGGAAATGGAGGTGTTCATGTGATGCTTGTGAAGACTGGGCAGAGCAGGGCTGGGGAGCTTGAAATTCTGACTTTGAGGGCTGAGATTTCACTCCCTGTGACAGTGAAGTTTTTAAAAAAAGAGATGACTTTGGTCAACTGGGAGCAGGTCTGCGATGGTACTTAACTGCAAAGGACATCCCATGAACCTCACAGCTCGTGAGCAAAGCTGCCCATGTTTTGATGGCCAATTTCTAACCAAAGTTAGTTATGTGGTGGAAAGAATTATCTCACTGTCTGATTCAGTCACTTCAGCAAGGTGTTTGCAGAACGTAGTGGCTTTGTATAGGATAACAGAAAAGCGTTGGGCTGGCTAATTCAATTAAAAGCGAATAACTACAGTCTAGGTACTGACAGCATGTGGGAGGAAGTGGTGTTTCCACTGTGACTGGCATTGCACGACTAGCAAAAACAAGGTGGTTTGAGGAACGCTTGCGTGTTAATGGCATTTCCCTGTTCTGTTTGTCAAGCAAAGGTGGGAATATAGAGTCAGAACTTACTTGAATCAGTTCTTTTACAAGAAAAGAAAAGGGTCTGCCATGGGAACGACGCCAAGTGTCTGGCTGCCGCCATGCACAGGCAGCACTATGCTGCAGGGGCTCAGGCTGAGGGTGAGACAGAAAATGTGGGGTGCAGGAGATGGGCTGGCTGCCTGGGCACCCCTCTGCTTGTGCCTACTGTCCCTGTGCCACAGCAGGACTCACGGTGTGCCGCACAGGTGGCAGGGCTAGTGTGCTCCAGGAGCACAGTGATAGCAGGTCCCCCTCCCAGCCATGGGCCCGGCCATAGGGCTGGAGCAGCTCCAGAATGAGTCGGGCACTCACCAGACAGCGTAGCCCAACAGCATGTAATGGCATCTTCCTCTGTGCACACACCTGTGATCTGCTTAACTGGTCTCAGCTGTATGAAAAGCCTCTTCTCTCCCCTCCACTGCATAGCTGCAAAAGTAAAACAAATATACTGGATGTATTCAAAGATGAATACAGTGGCACAAGTCTGGAAAATGACATTAGGTTACCTCCGTAAGATCACCCTCTGCCACAGCAGCAGCTCTTTCAGTACTCCTCAGGGTAAACACATGTCACCCAGCTAAAATTTTTTGCACTGGAAGAGCTGTCCCAGCTGGAGCTGCCTGCCTCACACTACTGGCTTGAGCTGGCATAGCCTCCAGTTTTGCCCATTCTCCTCCCAGGGAGCCTATAAACAGCGAGGGGACCAACTCTTTACACCATCTGATAGTGATAGGACGAGGGGGAAGGTTGTAAACTAAAAGAAGAGAAATTTAGGTTAGATGTTAGGAAGAAATTTTTTACTCAGAAAGCAGTGAGGCAGTGGCACAGCTCAGAGAAGCTGTGGTGCCCCATCCCTGGAGGCGTTCAAGGTCAGGTTGGATGGGGCCCTGGGCAGCTGAGCTGGTGGGGGCAGCCCTGCCCACAGCAGGGGACTGGGGCCAGGTGAACCTTAATGTCCCTTTCAACCTAAAGCCATTCTGTAATTCTAAGATTTGTGTCCTGATTCAAGCTATAACCCAACTATATGGCAAGAGCTGTCGGCTGAGCATGACCGTGCTATGCACATGGCCATAATCCAGTTGACCCAGAGTTCTTCAGCCCTGTGTTCCCCAGCCACCACTGCTGCATTTCACCTGTCTGAGATGGCTTTCTATGGCATCTTGTTGAAGGGAAGCAATGGGGCTGGCAAAAGCTGGGCCTGGCTGAGGTAGGACCAGCATGTGTCATCTGCAGGTACAGCTCCATGCCTGCAGTGGCCCAACCACACAGAGGCTGCTAGACCGCACTCACTTACATAAAGGAGCCGTTTCTTCTGCTCTGTGGTTGGCATCAGGAACTCCACATCGATGGTTTTTTTTTGTTTTCAAAAGTTGTTGTGTTGTGGGGAGGAGGTGCAGCCCCACTGCTTTTTAGCCCTGCCCTTGCATCCCTCTGGGCCACCATGGGGCAGAAAACACCAAGTAGGCCTCAACAGCTGGAAACAAAACCAGAAACACCCTATTAGATGATGGAAGTGGAACTTTTATTTATTCCCTTATTTCTGAGCGATGTGGGGAATTAGGGCTACTGATGGGCTGGCTGTGGGACATGGCAGGGCAGCTCCCTAGCACCTCAGGTACCCAGGGCCCAAGCCTTACTCACGGCAACAGCATCGTTCTTGGGAATTTAACTGCATCCAGTATAGGACGGTGTTTGTCTTCTTTCTAGTTTTCTTTTTTTTCCCTTTTTTCTTTTTTCTTTTTTTTTCCCCACTGCTGTCACAGGTCTGTCTGCTTTGCTTCTGCCTGTCAATAAGTTGGGGCTGCCGGACAATAAGAATTCTGTTTTGCAGAAGAAGCAGAGAGCTTTCTGACATTTGGGGTTTGGGCTTCCTTTTTTATTTTTTACTTTATTCAGTGAGAGGGGAGAAAAGCAACATTTCTTCAAAGTTTTTCTGTTGAAAAAACCTCTGAGAAACAAATAAATACAAATTAAAATAATTAAAAAAGCAACAAATGGAAGAGTAGCCCACTTGCAGGCAGTGGCCACTGCTCTGTACCAGCACCACTGCCTCCGGCTGTGGCCCAGCTCAGTCTCACCAGCCACCCATCTGTACAGGCAGATCAGCAGAACATGAGGATGCCTCTGTCCCCAGTGGAAGGCCACCAGCCAAGGTTGGCCAGCAGCATGAGGGGGTAGAACTCCTCTCCTCTACAGTCCTTAGGCTCAGATCTGCTGTTCCTTGCCAGCATCCACAGGGAAAGCTGAGCCTGTGGCTAGCTGGAGCAGCACTGGTGTGCCTGTTTTGCTAAAAACAAAAGGCTTACTCAGAAGTAGAATCGAGGTGCCACTTGCCTTTATTCCAACCCTTTTATATATAGTCCTCATTGCTCCTGATTTTACTGCAGCAGTCACCATATGAATCGCAGTGCAGAAGTGGTGGAGGGGAGGCTGCTGCCGAGCTGCTGCGAGAGATGGAGACCTCATGGCTGGGGAGTCCCCATTGCAGGGACTGCTCTGAAGAGCAACATTTATCCATCCAACTCTTGGTACTGCTGCTGCTTTTTATTGTTGGTGGTGGTGTTTTTGTTTTTATTTCTTTTCTTTTTTTGTTATCTTCAATGAAACCTGTGTCTCTTCATATTCCCCAAGGAGCATTAGAGTTTTCATTAACGTTTTCCTTCCTGTTTTGTTGGTTTTCTTTTTTATTTTGCATCACCAGCCTGCAAAATGAAGAGTCGTATTTTCCTGTAGTGAAGAGCTATGTAATACTACCTCAAGCCTAAAATCTATACTCAAAGAGAGTAGTGGTGCTTCAACTTTCAGTGTAGGCACCTTGGCACTGGAGGCAGCAGTACTGGCCTTCAGTATGTCTACAACTTTGAAGATCTCCAGAACCATCAACTAAATGTCTCAAGGAACCACAGTGTTCCCAGCACCCTTTCCTCCATATGCCTCACAGTGATGCAAGTTGGAAGTGCACTAACTTCAAAGATTCCCAAATTGATGAATCAGTCTCTGCATACGACAGTGATTCACAACAAACATTACCAGGAGGCCAGTCTTATTCTCTCTTGGCATCTTTACAAAGTCATGGCAACATAAACAAAGATTCATAACGGTCAGAACAGAGATCACTTGAGCAGCTTATGTATCCTATCTATGTAGGAAAGTCACATGAACATAAACCTTTGGCCCATACAGTTATAAGCAGAGATAGATAAAAAGCAAATGCTCTTTTGGGACACTACTTAGGCTCGGTGTTAGGGAATCAGAATGTGAGGGATCTCTTTCCATACTGGTCACTTGAAGTGATCTATTTTTCTTTTTCCAACAGTACCAAGCAACTTCTGAAAAAAAAAAAAATTAGCATGTCTCTTTCTGCTGCTTCCTACTTCATTTAACTAAACCAGCGCGTGATGAGTACACACAAATCAGGTCATCTGCTTGTTGGAGCCCAAATGAAAAGAGAATGAATCCCTCCAAAGCTCCAGCAAATGCTAACCCCCTAAAAACCCAAAGACTTGGCTCCATCTTTGGCGAAGGCAACTGTGAGGCTGTCAAGCAGAACTTTCTAAAATTTGGTCTTCGTTTTCATTAATGCTCTCCTCTGCATTACTGTCTAGACACCAAACCAAAATGAGGTTACCCAGAACAGAAGCTTGTAACAAGGGACATTTCTTGTCCTCAGAAGCTTCCTGTCTGCATCAATGAGGCAAGTGGCAGGAGAATGGAAGTTGAACTAATCAGATCCCTCCTCTACCACCACCTTTAAGAGACAACACAGAGAGAGGACTGATAACAAAAAGATCTAGGTTTTGATAAAAAAAGGAAAAAAAAGCAACTCAAAATGTGGATGGCATATTCAAATGGAGTTAAACACCTAGCAGTGCTGGGAATGGCACTTTTTGCAGCCTTATGCGCTTGACCTGCATCTCCCACGGGCATTCAGGGATGCTGTAAACTTCCCTGTGGGTTCCTGGCTACAGGTAGCCCCCACGGAAGGCCCCATGGCTCTTGCTGCTAAACCTACAGTCACAGACACTGCCTTTGCCCAAGAACTGCTGTCCTTGATAGAGTCCTGCCTGCTTCTCCATACCCATGGGGAGCTGAGAAAAGAGGCAGCAGGCATGCATGCAGTTGCAGAAAGGGCTGGGGGACCCTGTGACCTCTTCAGAGTTGTCAGATGAGTTCTTAACACCACATAGGGTTGGATGAACTTGCTTAGACCCTGGGTCCTTCCCTAGGGCTTCAAGGTTCTGGCTGGCTGAATGGTGGGGTGTGTGGCAACCCTGAGAGGCTGTGTGGCAGCAGTGGAAGGCAAGCACAGTCTCAGAGTTCCTTCTGAATGAGCTGAGCAATTCACTAGTGATCACAGGAGAGAAGTAATAGCTAAGCTGGGGATTAAAGCAAGATCCCCCGTTTCCTTTCAGCACCATAAGGGAAAAGCTTCTGCACCAATTTTTGGAAGTGGGACCAGAATTGTGGTGGTGATGATGAAAATGCACCTATCATCTAAATCAAAACCAAGCACTCAAAAACACCAACAACACATTTTTATGAGCAATTGTGTTCAGTACCTTAAAGAAGGAGGAAATCCCATAATTCTGTGCAAAGTTTGTGCCTGAAATGATTAGCCGCCAGTTCTTGCCAGTGGGAAATTCTTCAGTGGGTGCAAAAGGAGGCAAGAACTGTGGAAGAATGCAACTGAAGCCCACAAAATGTGTCTTAGTGAACCTAGAAAAGAAGAGCAGAGGTAAAGGGCAGTTTTGGCACAGATCACAGGCTTTAGGAAGGCCTCACGTAGCATGATTTAGAAGTGCTGGCCTCCTTTGTAGCTCTGTTTGACATGGTGGGTGTTGAGCTTGTCAGTCATCCCCTTATTTACAAACCCACTCATGGTTTACAAAGCCCATTTATTTACAAAGACGACTGCTGAAAGTGCCTCTTCTTGAACTCTCGTAGGAAGTTTCTTTAATCAGAAAAGTTTCAGATCTCTGACTTGATTTGGGTTGGTTTTTCTTCTCTTTTGCTTTTTATTTTTTCTTTTGCACTTCACATACAATATTATAGAGGAGAAAATGATGAAGGCTATGTAGTTAAATCAACATTAGTCTTCTCCATGTGAGGTTTGCATTACCCCTACTTTGGCAGGCTATTTCCTTAGTTCAAGGTAGCAGAAATGGAAGAGACAGCTAACTGAGGCAGCAAGATACACCGACGTTATGCCAGACCTTTTGGCTGCAGTCTGCTGCTTAAGCTCCTAGAGGTACTTTAAGTTGCCATGCTCATGAGGAGTTCTCATACAGTCCCCCCAGTGCACCAGGCACTGTTGCCTGCTGGACCCTCTTGGGTCTTGTTCTCTCTCTCTTCTCCCATGCCCTTGTTTCTCTCAGCCATTTGTTCTAGACTCCTTTGAAGCCAGTCTCACAACCTTCCACCTCTAGCTCCAGGCAGTTGGTGGGGGACTAGAGAGCCATTTCCCTCACTGTTTTTCACTTTTGCTTGGGTGCAGTCCTGTGAGAACCTTATGAGGAGCTGTGAGACCAGAAAAGAAGAATTTCTGGAGGATTTTTTTTTAATCTGTCCAGCTTTAGTGAGTGATCGTAAGATGATTTTCTCTTCACAGGCTTATAACTTAGCAAAAATTGGATGCAGCTTTTTTTTTTTTTTGCAGGCAAGCAGCATGTTCCTGACACACAAGCCAAAAACCTGTCATATTTCAATTCCTTTTTCCAAAGCCTGGGGGCACGAAAAGAAAGGTCACCAAATTTCTTGAAGCATGGGGGAAAAAAGAGCTTATTTTCTTCCAGATAAGTTATTAGCACTTAAAATTTCCAGGCAGAAAAAAATGTACTGGAGCAGACTCCAACCTGGAATATTCCAGCCCAAACAGCTGTCATTTGACAATGTTACATGCAAATGGAGTCAGGAAGCAACAGGCAACTGCTGAAGTTGCTGGTGCCCCATTAAAATATGTGTTTTGAAATTTCTTTTCAAAGAATGAAAATGGCTGTACAGGTGTATTTGCTATGGTTGGGGAGAGGTAGCACTCTCCTTCCCTTCCAAACCCCCTCACTTACTATTTTTTTTTTCTGAATGAAAGTGTTTTACAAGTGAAAAATGAGGTTTCTTGAAATGAAGGGGCTGCCTTTTAGTCTGAGCTGGCTTCCATGAAATTGAGAACCTTCTGTGCTTATCTCTGAACTTGTCTCAGGGTGACAAGCAGCTGTCCATGTTGGTGTGTTTGGGCTGGAGCTGCACTCTTGCGGGTGCAGCAGCAGGGATGTTCTGCTGATCCTTGGTTGGGGTGCATTTCAGGAGGGCAGTGTTGGCTGGAGGGCAAAGAAAGAAACAAAGTGCCACCGAAGACTTCACTTTCCCCAGGCCAAGTGAAGAGTGGCCCTGGGCCATGCACTGGTAGTGATCTCACACAACAAGCATCAGCAGTACCCAAGACAAGTGTTGCTATGCATGTGATAAACTGCTAGCTGCAGTTACTGTTCTCTGCACATGTTAGGGTAACAGTCTGAATAGCGTGCGCAGCATTCGAGCTGTTCACTCTCTAACATTAACCTATAAACTCACTGTCATGAAGTACTGCTCAGGCAATAGCTCAGCAGAAAATCTGAATACTTGGTAATTCAGCTTCTTTCCTCTTGTTTGTAGGGCTCCTGGGTAGGACAAGAAAAAATCTTGCAATTTTGTGCAGCCATTAAATACTGCATGGACACAGTAGCGTCCCTCCCTGAACCCACCAGGTATGCAGGATGATGACTCCATTGCATAAGGTTGAAACATTTACTCCTCTTCATGCTCAGGGAGGCACTGTGCTCTCCTGAGCGCTCCTTTCCTGAGTTTCCTCCTTGGGGAGCAAACCTAAGATGAAAAGTTGGTGTCTGTGAGCAGCAAACAGGTCTGGGGAGACACAACCTGTGTTTGCTCCCATCTCCTGCCAGTATTGCTGTCCCACTGCTACCACTGCACAGTCCTATCCCATGGGTCACAATGCACAATTTCTTATGTCACAGAGTAGATAACATAAATCACATTCTCTTTGGCCAGAGAGAAAATGTTCAGTTAAGACTGAAATAACACACTGGTGGGAAGCAATTTGAAAAAAAGAAAAGACACTGCCACTGCAAAATCCTCCTCGAGTAACACCCCAGTCCAATAAATCACAGAAAAACAACCTCTTCACAACAAAAATTCAAACAAAACAAACTGAACTGAAAACAAAAGAAATGCAAAGCCCAAAAGGACCAACAAACCCCAAAGCTCTGACAAAAGACCAGAAATCATGTTTCATTAGAACATGGTCAATCTAGTAGCTGAAAACCCAAACAAAATGCAGATATGGGAAATAGAGAAAAAACAACAACAAAAAAACAACCAAGATGAAGACCATAAGCAAATGACTGCCTGGGGCACCACTCCCCAAATCCTAATGTTCTGTGGCATGGCATGTTGCTTCAGATGAGTCCCCAGCAGCCCTGCACGGCTTTGCTCCCCTCCCCACTCTTTGCAGCTCGATGAAAGAACAGGAAGGATGTTTGACTGCAGATTGGCCAGCAGCCACTTTCAAAGGGGAGTCATTTAGTGAGATTCACTCATACTTGTATCAGCTCAACCAAAAAAAAAGAAAGATGAACAACACTGGTGAAGCTAGACAGATCTTGCAAACACACTTCATCCTGGACCCAACTGATGGGAAAAATGCTCTGTTGTGCAGAATGTAACATTACAAGTACTGATAACACCTCCCTGCAAACCTCAGACACCCATTTCCAGATGACTGTTTACTACCACGTGGTCAACCAGGGCTGACCATAATGTGTACAAGTCTGATTATTACAGCCCTAGCACTGCACTGGTTTTACTTTCCTTTAAATATGGGCATGTATGGAGGTGCTTTTGACTAGTCCTTCGTTTCTGTAACAAAGCTGTCGTGCGTAAACCAAAATCTGAGAGCAGTTCAAGCTGAGGTGGTCAGGCTGACTAAGAAAGATCCCCAAGAACGCTGAACCGCTTTTAACAGCGAATATTTATCAGTTATTATCCACTGCAGGAGACCGTCAGTCAGACCTCAGGCTGCAAAGAGACAAACCACGATGTTGCTTCAGTTACTTCAGCCCTGTACTGCTGCTCTTGGGACTGTCGAGAAGGTTCTTCCAATCTGCATGATTTTTCATTCATGAGAAGTTGTTCTTTTTGTCCTTTCACACTCATCTTGCAGATAAAACTTGACATGTTTCACTGCTGGAAGGAAACTCTGGAGGGTGAGACCTGCTGGGCAGAGCTGAGGCCTTCACACTTTTCAATCCCACCCCCGACTCACTGCAGGGTTGAGGCAAGTCACCACCCCACAGTGATGACGTACCTCCTGGGGCAGCGATGCTGGTGAAGCTGGTGAGCACCAGGTAGCGACAGGGGTGGTTTCTCTCAGCTTTCACAGGTTCTGAAGTTCTTCTCTGTAAAAGTCAGAGATCAAAGGCCCAGGGTGCTGTTAGAAGCCACTCTGGATTTGCAAACCGCTTCTTGAATGTGCCCTGAAATCACAAGCTGAGTTAAAACAAGACTGCCTTCTCCAAAGCCACATCTCAGTCCCCGGACCACTGGATCCAAGTTTCTGCTTCTGCTCTGGCATTGATGTGTGTGGCCACAGGCGAGGCACAGAGGGTGATCCCATGCCATGAGCCACAGGGCACTTTGTCCCATCTCCAGCTGGGCTGGTCTTGGCCCATCCAGCCCTAGAGCCATATGTCCCTGCTTTCAGCCTGCTTCCTTATGCGAGTCTCTGTGCTTCGGCAACCACCTTCCCTGCAACTTTCTGAGGGTGCAGTTTTTGAATTTGAGGTGAGGGTGGATGGCCAGGCCGGGGTGGCAGTGGGGCAGGCTTAGACCCCGTTGAGCTGTGCTGGAGCATCATGGGCAACTTTGTGACATCTCAACTCCGTATAAGAATCCATCTGTAACACCTCAAGCTGAACACCTTAACAGGGTGTCTTGGGAGCACAAAAGCTGAACAAAGAGGCACCTACAGAAGCTGTAAGGAAAACTCAGGAGTTCATCTTTGAATGGTCCTTAGCTACAAGACTTTAGCAGCCTTCAAACCTGATACATAGGCTTCCCTCATCCCTGCTCATGATACTAAACAACCAAACACCACTTTGCTCCTTCTTTCTGACCAAAGCAATCTTGTCATCTTTCAGCTTAAACCATGGCTATAGGAGGGCACATGAGGAGTTCAGCTCTGGGACTGCAATTATGTTTTAACATAAGGCATGATAAAGATGAGTGTAGATGACAGGTATAGAGAAATGCAGCAACTTGTTGGTAAGCAGCCCATTACCATAGTTAGGCATAGCTGGCACAAGTGAGGAGATTCAGTGTTGCACTCCTGCTCTTTGTTTTTTGCCTACATTCCATCTAAGGCACAACAATCTGCTTGCCTGTGAAGCTGGTAATATAAAACTACGGGATGGGGGCACTGTAAAAGTAAACAGATGAGTTGTGGCGTGCTATAAAAAGGGTGAGCAAAATTCAGAAGGGTCTATGTAGCGCTCTGAGGAGGCTGAAAATACACACACAGACAATGTACTATACTGGCACTAAGGGTCCTGAAGTAGTGGAGTTTACTGAGAATCAAGAGATTCAATGTGCGCTTATGTGGGACCCCCAGAGAACAGTATTTTACTTACAAACTAATCCACCAACCACCTGGGTTTGTAAAGCAGACACCAAATATACGAGCTAGAAATCACCTTCCCCTTTTGACATGAAGTTTGAATAACTGCTCAAAAAAGACAACCTGGCACTGTGGCTGCACAACAGAATAGTAAATGTGCTTACAGCGGGCATCTTCCTCGCACATTTAACCAACTTTAGCTCAAGCGTGCTGCTGACTTTTTAAGTTTCAAAACAGACAGATTTCTGCCACTGTGAGATGACAGAACATTTCACTGGGGTTTGGTAGTGTTTGAGTTAAGGCAGAGCGTCTCGCCTTCTGCACCAAGGTATCACCCTCTGCTGCTCCCAGCACTGGCAGGTGGGAATGTCCCACGAGACATGGAGGGAGACTTTCTTCCCTATGCAGACTGCACAAAGGAGGGTTGCAACAGGTGTCTACCAACGTTTTTACCACAGTGGTTGAGAGCACTCTGGTCTATTAATTTATTTTCAAATCTTTGTCTGCCCGTATTTATGTCGGGTTCTAAAAATAAGTAGCACCGTTAGCATTTTGAATTTTAATTATCTCCTGAATATCTAAAAAGATAAGCTGGAAGGGAAACTCCCCCCCGTGAGCAGAAGTACAATCTAGTAACACGAGTGGAATGTATCAGAAAAAGTGAGTAATGAGCAGTGAGAAAGACTGTCTCATTTAGCAATTTTTACTTCGTAAATTATCTGATTTGACATTCTGTGCTAAAAATCTGCTTATGAACCAAGAAAGGCAGGGGACATACTCCACTTGGTTGAAGCAGAATCTGCGGCCACAGAAATTCTGCTGCTTTAGTGCTGGCAGCACGAGCCACCTCCTGCCACTGAGATGAAGACTCTTGTTGTTTCTAGATCAGCACGTATCTAGAAATAGGTTCTCCTGGCTTCAGGTTGGAGTCTACACAGAGCTTCCTGGTTTTGTGCATTCGCATCAGAACTGTATTAATTCCACTGCAGAGGTGCCATCTATGCACAGAGACACAGCACACGATTGCTAACCAGAGTTGTCCTCCCTACCTGCACACACCCAAGATCAATTCAGGAGTTAGAGAGAACTCTCATCCTTAATAAATTAGTTCTAAATCTGCAACTTGCATTTTATGCATTTTTAATGAACCATGCTGGGTCTATCAACTCATTTTATTTAGGAGTTTTTGCCTGGGTCTGGCAATGAATATTTTATCCTTTAGTTATTTCACAAGAAAGAGGCAAAATGGTGCCAAGACAGGCTATAAAACTAAGCATGTGTTAATAGCATCTGTTATAAATAAGGCTGGATTCCACTTTCCATTGTCTTATGCTTTTTTCCTCAAGTTGTTTAAATTTTCCAATTCAAAAGGAATTTGGCTTAAGGTTTTCCTTACTCGGTCTTGACCTCAAAGAAGACTGCTTGCAGAAGAGTTGTACAGAATCTATTACGAGCCTTTAAATAGTGAGAGCACGAGGGAAAAGGAACATAGACTTCTCCTTGGACATTCAGACTAGGAAAAATTAGGTGCAAAAACGAACCCCTTCAGTCCCCCACTGCCTGATCCCAAAAATAAACTGCAGCAGCTCTGTTTGTGCTGCTAATTATTTCACAGGACTTCAAGGATGTGTCAGTGCCTATCCAAATGAAAGCCATCTTGGGCCATCAAGTCATACAGAAAGAAGCATTTCATTTAGATGCTGTACAACCTGCTCAGAAATAAAAATACTATCTTGGATACAGACTCAAAGACACGCTTTCAGAGCTTCAGAACTCAAATGGCACAAAGAGAAGGGAAGCTGAATTGCACACATCTTCTCTTTAACCTGTGGCCAGAACTATTTATCCACTGAAAAGGTAAAGACAGAAGTGGCTATCATGTTCCCTCATGAAACTGTGCTCCCTGTAATCCCCAGTTTTCTCTTTTATTCCATGCAAATAAACTCCTAGTAGGTACTGCAAAGTCAGAAAACAAGCTGTCAACCACATGAAGCCAAAATACTCTAACAAGTAACACAGTTTGTGCAAAATTATTTTGCCTATAATTACCCATGTAGCACTTTTTATGGCCTCCTCCAAAAATTTTAAAATAATGTCAGATGTTACACTGCAGAAGCCTTCATGAGTCTACAAGCATTCTAATATGGGCACACGTCATAATAACATCTAATGCAGAAGAACATGAACACTGCTAATGAACTGCAAATTTGCCTTTTTCTTTATCATAGTATAAAAAGGCTGCAACATAAGTAGTGATGAATGTTCAAGCAGTAATTTGGTGGTTTTTTTTGACTTATAAATTAACCAGACTATCTCCTAAAGGTTTTGAAACAAAAGACACAGTGACTTGTATTGTCATTGTTCCCCTTCCCCCTCCCCCCCCCCTCCCTTTTTTTGGATAAAAGTCAGTATCCAAAGCTCTTCCATGTACAAGGCTACATGGCCCAGAAGGGCCAAAAGAACCAAGACTAACGTCCTATTTGAAGTTTATCATCACATCTAACAAATCTCCAAATATTTCCAAACTATGTGGAAACCTAATTCTAAACAATATTTCTTTCCTATTAGTTAAATATGCCTAGGTGGCACAACATATGCATGCGCTTTTGCCTCTTTCGACAGTAGTCACTGCCTGTTACTAACTCCCGTATGATACTAAAATTATAAGAACAATGCAAGAACTACAGTTCCTAGAAGGAAGAAAGAGACTGTCAGTGTTATTTACCTAAAGGGTCCCTCTTTTTGTCAGGACATGTTGCATCCAACGAATCAGATCCAGTGAGAAATGCTTTACCAACGTTAAAGCTTCAGATCTGAATTTTGCAGCTCAGGCTTCAGTAGAAGCATTTCATCAATCTTTCAGTGTATTCTGATGAGGTCCGGGATCTCTTCTAACTTTTAAGGTAAAGATTTACACTCAGAAGAACAAAACAACAGTACATTCATAGTACACAAGACATCATTTGTCTCCTTGCTCGCAAGAGTCCAAAAAACGATTTCAATTGATGCAGTATTTGCATCAATCAATACAATCAATACTGTAATTATGTTTTCAGGAAAATTACAGTGCTTCATGTATATTTTAGCAGGACAGAGCCAAGGAAGTGGGCTAGAGTTGACTGAAATGCCATCTGGTAGCAGGTCTGGAAGTATAAATACCTTGTGTAGCACTGTCTCTGATGGTCAGATGTAACCACGACCAAAGATTCTGAACTCAGTGTTCTCCTCTTCACAAAGCAAAAGAATATCTAGGAAACTGAAATTTATTATCTTCTTCTGGAAAAATAGAAAATATCCACCTATCACTGCACAATCAAACTCAAAAGGAGTTAAATCTATAAATAATTTTTCATAGGGCTTTGTCTAGCTAAATTTTAGATGTTTGCAGGTAAGGGAAATTGTACATCTCACTCCATAGGCTCAACAGAGAGCTCCATAGATTTTCTTCTACTATCGTCTGGATTATTTGGGTTCTTTTTCTTCTTCTTTTTCTTTTTCTTTTTCTTTTTTTTTTTTTAATAAAATCTTTAATTTTAATTACACCTTCTTTTATATCAACAATCAATTCTTGTTCCTTCTTTTTTTTTCCTGAGTAAGGGTATTGAACTCTAATAGAATCAGGATAAACAATGGCTAAGTTTATTTATTTATTTATTTATTTACTTATTTATTTAGCTCCACGCTTTGTACATTTTTTATCCCCATCTCTCTATACAATATAGCTAGAGAAACATGTTATTACTTCATAGATGCTTCTTTAGTTCTGGAAGACAAAAGGCTATCTGCACTGAAAACAAAAAATCTCACCTTTAACAGTCACACATCACTGCTACAGTGATAAGTGCCCCCATGAAGCATAATTTTACAGCACTCCAAGCACAGATTCCTCGTTTCCTCTCTATTGCCGTATGGTGAAATTAAATTAAACTGGGTTGAGCTCTGGTTCTTCATATGCAACTAGAGGAAGATGCAAGGGGTTTAGGCACGGGATACAACTGTCTTGATCCTCAAATGGTGGGCAGACATTAAACACTTGAAGGAGATCTGAGCAAAGAGCCTCAGATCTGTTCACACTACTTGAAATTCAGCACATACATGAAACTTATGAGGACTGTGGTTCTTTCAGGATTTTAAGCTCAAAATTTATTTCAATTTTTTTTAGGAAGGTGTTTAACTTGGACAACAATGTACCATCAGCACATTCTATAAAGATATTTTCCAAACAGCATCAATTTAAAAAATAAATATCTTGCAAGTGAGAAGGGACAGTATTTCATCCTTATTTTATGCTATATTTTTGATCCATTCCATTAAGTTACCTTCCAGATATGCTGCGTAATGAATTTCCCCTTATTTTTCCACCATTTTTACTTAAGCATTTTTTCCACTGCCTTTCTCCTGCACCCATTTCATTACATTCATACCATCCTTGTTCTTTTTTATTATTTCTTTGGTTTTATCCTAAGCTATTCATGGCTATTCAAAATAAATGTTGAAATATAGAATAACAGGAGAACACTTCAACATCTCCAGGGACTGAATATTTCAACAATACCGAATCCTTGAATTTTCCCTTCAAACTTTACCTATTTTTAGCGAGGTATTTTACAACCTTATTTACTTCATACATTTTTCTTTTGAAAAAGAAATAATGCTTTCCAGGTTTCTGTATCACTGTCCTTTTTCTTCTTCTTCTTTTTTTTTTTTTTAATTTGAATATTCTTTAGATTTTCTACAGATCCAAAGTTCATGTAGTAATTCACTTTTCTCTTCTACTGTTTTTTTTCAGTGCTTACCTTTGCTTTAAATGTCAGAACCTTTCACTTCTGTTACTTTAATTTCCTTATTGTCTCCCTTTTCTCTGTGAGCCCTCTGTATTTTGATGTGGTCTCCCATCCTTTTCTACGTCTCCACGTCCAATACTATCTTTACACCCTTTTTTTTTCTTTTGCAAAGCCACACTGATCACTACTTCTTTTTTTCTGAGGAAATGCTGCAACCTGCTGTACCTCAGCTATGAAGTCCTTGCAGCCCCAGCTCTCCTTCCACAGAAACGAACTTTAAACTTACTCTGTTTCTTCTTTAATTCGTGAAGTTGGATTCATGAAGATCTGGTGCTTTGACTTGACCACCAGCATTTACCTCTAATCAGGTTGAATTCAAGCAGCACTTTGATTCTTCATGTTATTCTTGTTTGCTCTTCGTGACATGTTCTGCAGTGTACATCAGTATGGCAACTGAACACCAACATCTGAAAGATTTCAAGTTTTAAACACAAGCAACAAGGTGATGCAACAGGGAGAATGATGTTACAATAAAAAATGCCCAAACCTCGATTATATTAGCACTGACAATAAGTTAACTTTTCAATACTTACGAGCATTTCTAATACAAATTTAGAAAATGTAGAGCCTGGTAAACTTCATAAAGAAACCACAAAAGCTTATGACCATCTTTCTTAATATTTTATTATTTTGAAGGAATCCTATACAATTGAACTAATTACTTCAGTTAGTATCAGGAGCTGAGACTATGACCAGCTTCAAATAGACAACATTAACAAAAGAACGCTGTTTTAGAAGTTTAATGGCTCTCCCCGTTAATCCAATAATGACATATGTTTCAAACAAAAGATGACATAGATTTCAAACTTCCATTCAACACTGTTATTACATACACACAATTTTTAATGAGTAAATACATCAGTATCAAGCTGTCTTTCACAGCATTTCATAATTACTGAAACTGCATGTTATATTTTTAAAGCACGTAACTGGACTGGCAAAAGACAAAAGCTGACATAATTGAAAACTCAATGCACAATTTCTGCAAGTACAGAAAGAATACATCATTTCTGCATGGTGTACTTAATGTGTGATTTCAGTTTTAGAATTAAACCCACCCCATGCCACAAGACCGCTTTATATTAGTTGCTTCCTCCATGTTTTATCAAGTCTCAAAATGAAAGTCACTGTCAAATCTGGTCCTGCTTCTTTGTTGGGAAGACAGTTCTTAAACTCTGTGTAACTGTAAGCTAATAGCAGCAAACCTGTCCTTGTTCTGTTCACCTCCGAACAAATTCAATAACTGGTGGTGAAAAGAGGAGTGAATAACAAGAGAGAAGGGGAAGACAGTAGTAGAAAGACTGTAAGAACAAGAAGAGATAACAAGAATGAGAATTAAACAATGACATATTTTGCTCCGCCTTCGCTTACCTAGCACACAGTCAGAAGTACTTACTATTACAGTTCTTAATACTAAAGAATATTGTTAAATATTCTTAAATATTCTTAACAGCATCTACTAATCTCAAACCTAGAACACTCTTCTGTTAATGGTCAATGACAGGAAAGCTGATTTCAATTGTGAAGGTTAACACCAATACACAACCAGAAGGACAACACTAAAGATAGAGAAACATCTGTCTAGATAAAAAGAAAATAAAAGCTTTCCAAGAAATCAGACTTAATGACCACTACAACTTTAGATGACAGCAGGAAAAAAAGTTGATAATTGTTATGCACAGAAGTAGTAGTATTCTCCAGCATGAGTATCTGGATACTTATTAGTCACCTGTAGGTTGTAATCTTTACAGCATACTTCTCAATAATTGGCAGAAGGTGAGACTTCCAGTCATTTACATTAGCACTGCTCTACATCTAGAAAGTAACAGATTGAAACACAGAGCAGCATGCATAATACTAAAATTTAAGGTGACAGTTGCTAAAAATACATTCAAATATTTTTAACAAATGAAACTGAGATTACAGCATGTAAATAAATAAAGATTTCTTCACGAACGTACAGCCAGAAAGAGTGTATGTAAACAAAACTTAGTCCCTTGCACAGAATGAAATACAGTAGGCAGAAAACTATTTTGTCAAGATAATTATGAACAGAACTCTCACTCAGCAGGATACCTCATGCCATTACTCAGAGTTGGATCTCATCATTTCTTTTTCAATGAAATTCCTTCTGATTTCCTCGGGGCCTTCAAAGGAATCGAAATGGGTGACGTTTATTGGTGTTCATCTGTTGAGTTCCCTGTATTGTGTCGACCTCTATGTTTTTATCATTGCTGATGAAGAAGTTTGAAAGCAGGTCAGCTGCAAGTGCATGCTGCTTTTAAATTTGTTTAGCAGCTCTTCTAATAACCTGCAAAAAAGAAATTATTTTCAACTTTTGCAGATTCTGAGAAGTGAACAATTGCCAAAAACTTTGACTGTTCTGTCTATGACTTCAAATACACTGCGTGCTTAAATAAATCGCCTACAATGACATCAGATTTAAATACCTGAATCTTACAGATATTTAGAAATACAGCACCTATGTTGGGATAATCTGTGATGAGAGGAGGGACACACCTACACAGATTTCATCAAGGCTACTAAATGGGCCTTTATATGCCTTTCCATCCTCATGAAGATCATTTTCCTTAAAGAAATACATTGCAAACTACAGTGGCAAAATAAATGGTAAAGAGGATCATACAATTCTGCTGTAAGAAAACTGTCAGACTACATGCCATAAAACCTGTATCCCTTTTACAGCTAAGGCTTTTAGCTCGCAGCTGATTTGTGAATGTGAGTTATACAACTTGCCTTTGGGAGGTATTCCACAGATTTCTGTTAAGAATCACAGCTGAAAAATTCTATTTCCAAAGAAATGGAATGGCTGTTCCAGGAGAATTATTAATTCACTGGCAAACACATGCCTTTCTAGATAACAAAGTATGTGTGA
This sequence comes from Perdix hodgsoniae, assembly GCA_035772895.1. Taxonomy (NCBI): domain Eukaryota; kingdom Metazoa; phylum Chordata; class Aves; order Galliformes; family Phasianidae; genus Perdix; species Perdix hodgsoniae. The sequence goes on along the minus strand of JAPSGF010000030.1, from coordinate 2,529,468 downwards.
GCTCATTTTGGAAAATAGCAATATTTTGTTGCCAAAAAGGTACATGGTACAGTGGATGATATTTATGATAATTCTCAGAGTGCAGTTTTGATTACTAAACAGCTAGTAACAAAATAAATTACACTGAATGTCAATAAAAAAAGAACAAAACAAGAACAACAACTTGCACCACAAAAATCAGTATCTGCTTCTTCAGAAAGCCCTTTGGAAGATGCATATGGACACATTCATCATTTAGTATCACAGTAATGACTGAGTAGACAGAAACGATCAGCTCTAAATCAGTGCATAAAGGTGTATTATTTTACATAAATACATGTAGATTATAATGAGCTGTGTGGGATGACGACAATTGACTTCTAGCAACCCGAGAAATGCAACAAATTTTATGCTGTATAAGACTCAGAATTCTGTGACAAATGTACAAATGAAGTAGTTCTTGATTCTCATCTGTCCTACAAAGCTCACATACTTGTGACTAAGGAAAAAAAAATCAAAAACCAAACAACCCTACAGGTGTTGTGGAAAGTCTGAGTTGGAAGAACTGTCTCAAAACTGATTCCTGTCTTTAATTAGGATAAGTAAGGCAGCAAAAAAGTATCTTGAGACTTCTTATGTCTTGTGAAGAGTAGTTTTGAATAGACAGAAGACATCTGGGAAAAGACCATTTGCAGACCATGGGTTGTACAACAAAGGTCTACTTTTTTTCTAATATACTTATGACAAATCTATGCTAGTTTTACCATATTATTCTTTATTAAGCTATTCTTGCAAAATAAACTAACAAATACTACATTTAATGCAGTGCAGCAGCTTGGTTCTCAAAGTTTGCTATGGTGGGGAAGTAAGAACCCCGAATGCCTCCTCCTGATGTTAAGAAAACAGAAGACTCTTCTTGTTTCTAAAATGAAGCAAGCCAGTTTTGAGAGTTGCCCAAATATCAGCCACATGCACTTTGTTACATGGTATTTTCTTTATTGCAGCTCAATTCAGTAAGACAAGACAGTAGACTTCACAGAAACAAAGATCAGTGTGGATACCTAATATGAACTGAAATTATAACATAAATATAAAACAACAGAGAATTGATAAGACTAGAATAAGAAAGTGACATATGCTGCAAAGCCATTGGTCTTCTTTATAAATTAATAGGCCACAATGAACAAGTATTTAGATAATTTTTAACACTGTCCGGAGAGCCTTCTACACTGTAAATCTGAAGGGTCAAATACAGTGAAAGTTAACCCTCTTCTAGTAAAGCTCTGATATGAAGGTAAATAGCAATGGCTCCAGAAGGCAGAAGAAAGACAAGAAGGTGCAGTAAACTCACTTTTTGTCAGCTCCACTTGAGATCTGAGGCAAAGCTTCCAAAGCTTGCTTAAAGCTTGAGCTGAAAGGAAAACAAAAATACTCATACTCCTGTGGTACATGTCTAACCTTTCAGCTTCTCTCTATCACTTCATGGAAATACACTTTTAGCCCTTCTTATTTCAATATAGCAACAAAATGTTAACTTGGTACTTGACGTTCTTGTGCAAATTAAACAAAGTGGCCATGGGCTCAAGCAGGTCTCTCAACTCTCCTAATATGATGTAAAACAGACACAAACAGGAGATGTTCAATCCACCACTGATTTAGGACAGTGCCTGATGCTTCAGACCCTTGAAGAATTACAGATAGTTGCTATCCTGCCTTGTACCTAGTACATAGTGAAGGTCTTCTGGTCCAACTCTCCTCTCAAATTAGGGACAACTCTGAGGGTACAGGAGGTTTGTTGAGTCCAAGTCAGATTCCGAACATCTCCAAGGAAGGCAGTTCCACACCTCTCTGAGCAACAGATGTGGAACAGAAGAGCAGCAAATGATGCAACTCCTGCACAGATTGATATAATTTTCTCAACAAAATTAAAATGGTGACTTTATGCCAACTACTACCAGTGAAGAGTCCAGGAATAAAGAGGCATTTATGAAGCTCCAGCTTCCACAGTTCACTCTGCTGAATCAAATATTGGTGAGAGACAACAACAATTTTGTTTTATCCAGTATGAGCTGGTGCCAAATACCTTACATTTAGGTCTACATCACTGTCAGGCACTCAGAATACAGAAGTAAGTTTTATGAAATTGAAATCAGTGACACCATGGAATACCATCACGTGTGTTTATGAGGGCCTCAAGTCCTGTAATGTTTCCTACAAAATACTGATCAGATAAGAAGACTAAATTGCCATCTGTGGGAGCATGTAATGTTAATCCCACCAAAAGTGTAGGCAATTGAAAAAACAACGAATGAACATGCTCATATTTAGTCCCAAAAATACTCATTCAGAAATTTCAATTAATCAGCACTACTCAAAACTGCTAACAGCTATAATGGTTTGTGTTTTTATATGCCTTGACTGCATCAATCACTGATGCTGCTAATGTTTTCTTTCTCCATTATACTACCGTATTTCTGAGCATGTCCTCCAGCACCTATCTGTGGTCTTGCACCTCACTGACAAATTCCTAAAAGCTTTCTGAAGGTTTTCATTCTAATAGTGTAAAGCTGAATTCATTCTCTCTCATGAGGTCTGTCAAAAAGGAGGAGGATAATAAACAAGCCTGTGAAAAGCCCTATTCTCCATCTGCTTATAAGGGGATCCCATCAGTGTCTGGTTCTACACCCTCCTTTAAGTGCCTGGCAGGCTCTCTGTGGTGTGCTTTAAGACACATTGGATAAAACTCAGTGATGATTGCTTTTGCTATTACACCAGTTTCTTTAGCAGGTCAACTAAGAGTATTTTGTTTTGTTTTTTTTTACCTCCCATTTGGTAAGGACGAGGAATACCTGGTTTGTATCAACAAATTCAAATCAACTGATAAACCTTTAGAAGTAATTAATTTTCCACATGCATATGTAGTATAACACATACTTGAATCAATTTCTTGAAAATCCTTAATTTACATCATGTATTTTTGCACATTTACAAAAGATTCCATTACAATGAAATAGTAGAAAATGTAGCAGAACTTACTTGCTGTCGGGAGTTAGATATATGGCCACCGTATCCCTCAAAGCACAGATTTCGAGTCTTGCCTAAAGACAGAAATACAAATACTGAAACAATGACATAACGTCTTCTGATCAAGAGAATACCATTATCCCAAACCTTCATCTTTCTTAGAAGCAAAAACTAAAACATGCTACAGTTGTGAGTAGCCTCAGCCTGTAACAGTTCATTTCCTGTATTTTTGGTTGCCACACTGCTTCGTCAGTTAGGAGACTGCAATATGGAACAATTTCATACTTTTGATTCAAGTCAAATGGTTTGTACAGTCACTATGCAGCAGTCTAAAAACATTGGTCTGTCTCCCAGTAACAGTAATAAAGCTTTGATTTTGCTCTGTTGCTTTTCTGTTCTGAGATAGGAAGGGAGAGGGATGCAATCTTAAAAAGAAAGAAAGAAAGAAAGAAAGAAAGAAAGAAAGAAAGAAAGAAAGAAAGAAAGAAAGAAAGAAAGAATACAGTGAGCTTGACTTTTCACTGAATGGCTTGCCCAGGGAGGAAGGAAACAGGAGTACAAAAGTCTGTCAATATATGTTTTATTCTTGGCTTTGCTGTTGAATTTTTTTTTTTTTTTTCCAATCAGATTAGGAAGTAGAATGGTTCTGGTCTGCTTCTTGTCTGTCACTTGGTGGGCACACAAGCTTGGGGAAGTCACTCCTGTATGGTTCAACCTGTGTAAGTACGAGGCAGGGGATTGGAACTAGATGATCTTTAAGGTCACTCCAACCTAAGCCATTCTGTGATTCTGTGATGATTTTCACCTTGACCATTCTCCACCATACATAATGGTAGACAGTGAAATCAAAGATTAAACAAAGTTCATAGATCTTCCTTCAGTCTTTGAAAAATAACTCTTCTCACCACAGAAGTTTTATGTGAAATGAAAATATTCTGAAAGTGATCAAGCATTTCATTTAAATGATAAATTGAATTTCATCCGAATTCAGATTCACTACTTGTTCATCATGAAGGTACAATTTACAATTTAATCCAGTTAGTAATTACAGATCTATATTTAAATCAAATTTATATTTACATTACTTTTCCAGAACAAAACTTTTATAATGCAACATAACACTTAATTCTCATTTCAATTAAAAGTTTTGGCTTTTATGTCTTCTCCTTATCACTCCCCTAGGTAGAAAGCCAAGAGATTAATGCTTTTTTCTTGTGCCAGAACATTCTGGCACAAAGTACAAGATAGCTACCCACCAATTTTATACCCATAAGAAATGCTTTCTCACCACAGAATGTTTCACCTTTTTCTGTATAGTGCTCCAAGCAGAACAGGCTGGGACTTGAGACTCAAGTCCTACACATGAGATTTTGGAGTTTTTCCTAAGTTCTAGGAGATAGCAGTAGAATGTCCTGAGTTGGAAGGAATGTACAAGGATCATTAAGTCCAACTCCAGTATCATGGGACAGTGTCACGTTCTCAGGTTTCACAGCCTAAATAAACATGGTGTGAAGGCAAATCCCGTGAAAATATGGGTTATTTGATGTGGATATGCAGATTCGGACTTCTTGTAGGAACAGGTCTCTTCATCAATCTGACCAGGTCTAGATCACACCCATGCTACTGTTGACTGCCTTGAGTGACACAGATTTTCAGTGTTCAGAAGAACAGAAAAGGAACAGAAATATAGAAGGGAGAGAAATTCCTTTTATTTATGGGTCTAGACAGCAATTTCATGTGATGGGTCAGCAAGTCAAACAAAAATGATATACAGATATCTCTGCTGCTGTTCACTGGTACTGTTTTAAACTAGCAGTAAATCTTATTTGGCTGTCATCTGCCTATGTTAATTGTCTGTCACACGCAATTACTAACAGCAATTGGAAAACAAGGCTTTCATTTGGTTACTTATTTTCCTGTGATAATGTAAGAATGCTGTCACAGATAATAAAAAGTGGGGGTTGGGTCTTCCTGCTTGTTACAGTGACAGTAATCATTAAATCAATGGGATTTGCTTTTAATACTTATTTTTTTCAATCTTTCTTACAGAATCCTTTAGAACTTATTCAGTAGTAAATGCAACTGAAATTTCAGTTCAGTCACAAATGAAGAGGGCCGTGTAAGGGTATCTGTTGTACAGAAAGAGTGATCTGGCAAGTGACCAGTTCTGCTGAGACCTACAGGATCCTACCCCTATTGCATTTTCAAGATTTTAAATGTCAAAATATCATAAAATTGTTCCTTTTCTCTTTAAAACAAAACTGTGATGAGACAAAGACAGTTCATTAACATTTCAGGAGGTATCATTAGGGTAGTTTGGGCAGCTTGATCAAGTGACAGATGCTTCTGCCCATGGCAGAGTGGTTGGGCTAGATGATCTTAAAAGGTCCCTTCCAACTCAAAACCTTTTTATGATTCTATAATTCCTTTGTATCTTATAGAATATGGGTAACCCTTTATGCACTTAGATATAAAGACAATGCTAAAATACAACTAAACCCATGAACTAATATCCCAAAGGCTATTCATCCATAAACCTTAGAATGAGGTTGTAGTCTCCTAATCTTTTACCTTGTTTTCACTGCTAAAAAAATCCAACAAATACACAGTTTATAGTGCTCCATTATTTTCTATTCTAAACTCCAGTGCTTGACAGAACAAATTATTCAGCTACCTGTAAAGCTCCATTTTTGCTGAATGATGAAACACACTGCATCAGCCGACTCAGTTCTTCAGAGACTGCTTCTACAATCCTTGACATTACCCGAGGGACTAAATCTTTGGAAATGGTAAACACCTGTTTTTTATAAAATGAGAATCATGAGCACATTACCCATATTAAAAGAAACATTTTATGAAGTAACATTTTGTTAAAAAAAAACACATTAAACATTTTGATCGAAAGGACCACTGTTAATGGACAAAGCAATTTCAAATCAAGAGGAACTTGAAGCATTTCTTTTGGCCCCCTGCTTTGACCAATTACCCCTGTTAATAGCAACGTCAGTTATGTACCATATGATACTGACAGTTTTCTTGCCTAAAAGCAGCAAGATACCAAAATATCTGCTCTCATACGATGCCTGCAGGTAGTCAGGTTACTGTAGGAAGACTGCTTTGTGGATTGCACCTTTAATTCAGGACTGGGTGACTGACTGACCTGATCACGCATTCAGCAACATTTTAAAAAAGCATTTCACAATTTCTTTTAGAATCGTTCAGATGTGGCAAAGACTCAGCTGCACACTTGCCTCATCACAGTCAAATGGCAAATGTCTTGATGCTCTCTGGTGGAGATGAGACTTTGAAAAGGTTTGACAGTACAATGGTGGCTTTTCATTCAGATATTTTTCCCCTACCGAGAGTTGCTAATTTCCAGGCAAAAACATTACATGTGACTGTTTTTTCCATGCATTAAGATGACCCTCTAAACTATTTATTTGTACAGCTTTTTAAAGTGATGCTTGGATCTGCCATTTGAGGTTCAGAATAGCAACTGCTACATAGCATCATTATCACACAGAATAAAGTTTTTAGACTGATGCCTAAAGAAGAACCTGAAGTAACTGTCTTCCTTAAAGCTTACATTAAAGAAGTGAGAAATTGTTGGTGAATTAAAGTATGGTGTTCTACTTAGTACTGGAGAAAATGCAGGCCAAGAGACTCGAACATAGGAGGAAGTGAGATTATAGGTTAAACAGATCATGAACTTACAGGTGAAGCTAAAGCTGCATCAATACTGTATAAGGTTGGGGGAGAAGATGAGAAAAGATACTGATGATAACGTGACTAGAGTGGTAAAAGAAAGAAAATGAACTGGATAGAATTTTTAAGAAATGCTTCCCTGATTTCTGCTTTAAAAAGACCTAAGGAATTTAGGAGTTGAATGTTTTTTCTTGAATAACATCAGACAAGGAAATGTAGTGATTAAAAGAAGATACCATACATGCATGCAGAAATAAATTTAAGGAAGCAAAAATGAATGTATGATTTCTTATCAATTTCCAGTGATTTCAGAAATGAATTACATATTAGAGTCCTATAATGTCCTTTCCAAAAGGACAACTTGCACCACAGACTAAAAAGCTGATCACATATATGAGAGCTGCTCCAAAAGTATTGCCTCCACAATGTTGGTGGTATGGCAGTAGAGGCTGAACTTTCTCATTGATACTCCATTACATGTTGTTGCTGTGTGACAGAGGGCAGCAGAGGGGCAGACTGACAGAATGGTGCCTGACATGGAATTTGCTCTATCAAATAGTCTTATTGCAGTTTTTGTATCTGTTGTAGTTTCCAGCGAATTAAATAGGAGGCATTACTTTCAGGGTGACCTATGTATACCGCCGTTAGCTCTGCTAATTCAACACACAGCCTACTTTGTGTTTTGACCCACACAAGCAGGGCAACTGACATACTTAGCGGTACAGTGAAAAAAAAAACCCAACACAATAATTTGTAAAGGGGTCATCTTAATCAGCAACAAATACCACAGAGCAATTTAATACAGCATACTAGGAACACACATACAAATTTTCTACTGAGAAGAGAGTATTTGTGCCCTTAACAAGTACTCTTGATGTTACTATACAGAATCCAGGAAAAAAAAAAAAGTTCTCAGCAACAGTGAATCATCACAAATTTGCAATACATTGTCCTTATTTTGATTTCAGTTAAACTTGAATTCAAAGGCAGGAAAACAGTTTTCTTTCCACTTCAAATAATGCTTGCTGTTCAGCTGATGGTGAATTTTTGCTGTTTCAAACTACAGAAACTCACAGCCTTGTGAAATAAACTTAAATCTTATGCAGCCAAGAGAATTTTGCCAGAAAATGGTGTAAATGGGAGTTTCATCTTGACACACATTTTCATATTTCTGCAATATTTCACATATCAAAATTTATGAAGCAACACTCTATTTGGGCCAAAGTCAGTATCAGTCTCAATAAAGCCAGTAAGGCAGTGCATCTTTCTGCAGCAGAATTTTAATAAGTATGTCTGTTAACAGAATTAGCAAAATAAGTCACAGGTGGCTCTGGATCTACAAAGCTCATTTTTATTAATTTTAACTATACTGAAAAACTGCAATAACAAATGCCATGTTGTTGGTTCTTTTTTGTTTGTTTACTTCTTCTTTATGAAGCATCTGGTAAAATCATCAACACTTGCGTGAAAACTGGTGTAAGTATATGCTGAAAATCAAGCAAAAATACTAGGAAGGATGAAAGTAATTTTTTGGAAAATATTTAATTTACTACGATTTATTTTAATTTTTAATTTAAGGAGGAGTAAAACAAAAAACTAAAGTGAATCTTATCAGGTTTTAGATATATGTAAGAGTTAGAACGGCTACGTTAGTGATATTTTGGAAGTATTTCTGATGATACATAGTAATACAATTACAAACACATAATGCCATGAACAACAGTAATCCGAAACACTCTTGTTGGTCAGAAGGAAGAAGCTTACAGAAGATGCTGCAATTTAAGCCACTATAGAAAACTGCTGCGTATTACCATAACTGCAACTCTACAAGCTGATTAGTTTAATAATATATTTTAATATATACTCCCTATCCTGAGCCACTGCGTACCTAAGTATTTTGAAGGCTGTGTCATACAGAGACTACAAAGATTTGTGCTTAGCTTTTCACTTTTTACCATACGTACAAGAATATGACATACACACTGCCTTTTCACTACAAACAATATATATTGAAAATTTCTTTGAAAGTGATACACAAGCTTTTCTTTATTTGCTGTGCAAAATAAAGTTAATCAGAGAAAGTGAGCATTAATCTTCATCTCTTTTTCCCCCTCTTCCTCCCTCTGTCTCTCTCCTTGCCCCGTATAGAAAGGGAAGAACTCTCTTTAGATTTTGGCTTTCTTCTTCAGAGAGTGGAAAGAATAAGGTACTCCAAAATGAATAACGGAGTGTCACTGAGGATAAATAGGAACCGTTTATCACTTTCTGCCTTTAAAAAAGTAAGCAGTTTCGTACTTGGTTGGCTAAAACTAACCCAAAGCACCTATACCAATAACGAAGATAATTCAACAGATGGATGATTTTCAGAAGTATGAAAGACAGAATTTACCAAGCACAGTACACTGAAATTATTTGTATGAATGTAAGCATCAAACAATCTGAAGTCGTCTCACCTCTGCATGCACAGCGATGATATTCACTAACGCTTCTTTCAAATAGTTTCTGACACCTGAAAATAAAAACAAAAAAGGTAATTAATTACTTTCATTCTGTTGTCTCAACAAAGTCATAACATTCTCCTGTTCAATACTGTACTTTTTTTTTCATTCCTTTCACTAGTACTTTTGCAATCAGAGGTAGAAAGAGAAAGTTCCATAGCCACACCACTAGTCTATTTCCTTTTTCAAATCAAATGGAGAAAGGCACATTTCCCTACAGCAAAAGCAGGTTCCTGTTTCAGTATTCTTCTCTGGCAACCCAATTTCACCACTGTGCAATTTAATAAAAACCTAGCATCATTAATAAATAACTTCTGGATGTCTTGCTGGAAGCTGTACTGTGGCAGAGAAGATGCACGGCAATTTGGTACATTCTAAGGAAACAGAAGAAAAGGCTTTACATACAGTAATCATCATGAAAGTGTCACGACTTTATAGCTTTATATCATTACAGAAACAACTGTATATTATTATTGTAGATGGAAGTAGCAAGAATTTTTGTTTCTCTGAGGGTGCTTCAGAAAATATTACTCATGACAGTTTATAAGATGTCACACCTTTCTTACTAGAAATTTCCTCTTGGGGAAGGTGAAGAAGTCAAGCAATTTATTTACCAAGCATATGAAATGATTGTCAATTTAGACTATATTCTGAACAGGAGGACATTCAGCAGGGTATGCTTCACAGTTAGGACAGGCTCTGATTCCCCTATGCCACTGTGGATCTGAAGTAACTTTGCACAACTAGATTCCAGGTCTGGAAGATCTAAAATGGGCAGCAACCTAAAATTTGCCTTAATTGCTTTTCTGGTGACTCACTTGGTAGGCAAAGACAGATTAGAAAGCATTTAATTCATTGAAGTACATATAAAAAATGAAAGTGTAATGCAGTAATGAGAAGGTTACTGATCCACACGACAGATCAACTTCTAATTTCAACTGCTCCAGCACAAGAGAACATTAAATGACCCCCTCACTCCCTTCAGTAAATTGAACTGATAGTAAAATATGAAAATCTTGGACAAACACCAGTGAGACTGCATAGCTCAGAGATCACACTGTGATTAACGCTGCTGTTATAAAAATTACAAAGCAAACTTTTAACCAGTTCATCTTATTTACTCCACTTTTCCTCAGATCCTACTATGAAAAATCACAAAAAGATGTATCTGAGTATATCAAAATGAAATGCTCTACGAGAGGATACAGTAACATCTCACCATCACCAACTCAGTTGTGGTTAGATTTGCTTTATTCAATGAATGCTGCTCCCACAGTCCATCCCAAGATCTAAAATGAGACACTTGTTCTTCCTTAGACTATTATTATGGGCAAATATTTTATAAGAGGAGGACAAAAGGAAAACAGGATCCACTTGCAGAAGGTACCAATGCATATTTCCTATGTCTATACTGTGAGATATGATGAAGGCTAGAATTCATATTGGAGGGCTCTTTCTGAAGCAGCCACAGATCTCTTGAGGGATACAAGAGTGTCTGGGTGAGGGTGGATAGAGAGATGCTGGGAAATAACTCCTATTCCAACCTGCTGACAACACATAGCTGAACTCTGCAGCCAAATCTGTGCATCAACACAGCCTCTTTTCAAAAGCTCATGGTGAAGAGGCAAGCACTGAAGGAGATTTCACTGTTTACTTTCTGAACATACAAAAGAGTCATAATCTTTTTAGACAGAACATTCAACTTTCACTGGGGAAGAAATGCAAACAACTGTCAAAGGTAAAGAAAAAAAACCGAGCATTTCTGACATATTCCAAAATGTCTGTAATGTCTTTTGTTGCTAACTTCATTCTCTTCCTTGAAAAATCTGTCACTCTTTCCATTTCAAGTAACCCTTAACAAAACAAACAACGTAGTAAATAGGTTTCAAGCGTATAATTTCTCGTTATCTTAGTAACTTTTTTGCAACAAGGAAGGGAGGGAGGGAGAAATAAAGCAATAGCAAAAATTTTATGAAACTTTTTTTTCCTCCTGTGTAACCTGCAAAACAAAGTAAGGATGCTATACACCAGTACTTGAACCACACCAAAAGATAACAGGTATGTGTGGAAATGCAACACCCCCTTCCTTTTCCTCTGCTGCTGCTCTCCCCCTGCTTCACTCTGCCCCAGTTTAAATCCTTCACAGGCTTTGTACCACAGAGGATAAAATTCGTCTCACCTCCCGTAGCCAAACACAACTCCACAAGGCACCAAGTGGTGGTATGCAAATCACATCAAGAGGTACAGGGCAGATTTGGGGGCTGGTGTGCAGTTAACCTCAGGGTGCAAAGCTTGATTTCGGTCTGCATACCAATGCGGTACTCAGCTCCTGGCTGTCTTCTGGCCTCATCTTGTGACAGGAGAACCTTTCATGTGGAAACAGCGTGTTTTTCTTTTGTGCAAACGCTAGGCAAGATAAAGGCTTATGTGATCCCTTTCTCTAAGGATACTTGAACACTACTAGAGCACGTTCATTAGTCAGTCAAAGTAACACTCTTGAAACAAACCATCACTTCTCCAAAGCAGCAATTCTCACACACTCCAACTCTTCTACAGCCGGGAGTTGTGATGGAAGTACAGAGTGTGGGGCTGCTGAGTGAAACAGGGAGGGCTGGTGCATGTCCTAAAGGGAGGAGGCCAGCTGGTTGAGCTGGGAAAAGTGTTATCAAGGAGGCGAGTGAAAAGCTGGGATGCATAGACTGAATGAGGTGGGTTGCATAAGAGGGTGATGTGGTTTGAAGGAAGGATCCTCATTTTCTACCCATCTCACCAAAGCTCCTGAGGTAGCATGCTTCTGCGTGTGCTTTTAAGCAGCTTGGCTCTGCATAGGAGCTGCTAATTCTGCCTGCTGCTGCTGCTAAGAGCATCTAAATTAAATAGCTTCTGACTGTGCTAGTGAAGGCTGCCTATCACCTCTGTGTGAAGAAACCTTCCATAACAAAACTAGTTAAAAACTCAGTCGCAGAGTTGGAGGCTAAAATTAAGTGCTGTTAATTTGTACAAATGTGAAATACTAATGTCAGCAAAATCAGCACCAGGTTTTAGGTATCTCTGCCTGAGATAAATTACCATAAATGGAATAGAAATGGAACCTACAGTAAAAGCAAAGTGATAATAGTGCACTGCGCATTGCTAGCCCATCCCAGCTGTATGATAAAACTGTTAACTAAAACCTCAGAGAAAGGGCATAAGCAGACGTTTTATTGTGCGTCCATTTCCTTGCATTTGTCCTTGGACAAAAGGGTGAGCTGGGAACTTAAAGAAGACTACTTCTTTGCTGCCGTTCCAGTAGCTAGCAGATTTTCCTAAGGTTCTGCTATGTCTTCAGAACCAGGAGGCTCAGCATAAGCTCAAAGATGTCCTCAGTTTCTCAGGCTTTGCAATTTAACAACAAAGAATTAAAACCAAACTGCGCTAATAACAGTATTAGTGCTATGCAGCTTAGAGACAGTCCATGCACACGAAGCTGTAGTTGCCTTAACTGCAGCAGCACCTAATAATCTGAAAGATCCTGTCTCGATAAGCTACATCAACCAAAGACTGAGAGAGGGTGCAACTGTACTCCAAAAATGCCAGTAAGTGGAGGTAGTCAGGGAGAGAAGGGAAAAGTAGTTGAGGTGAAGGATACTACTGGAACAACAAAGAAAGGCATGTCAGAATGGACCATCAGCAAATTTAGGCTGGAAATTAAAAGTAACCATGTAACAGCTTTAATCTCATTTTGTTATTTAATCTGTGGTGGTATGAAAAACATTGTTATCTGGGAGCCAGTTTTCTATCTTGAATAGAGCGTGTGTAAAAAGGGCATTCCCCCCCCTCCCCCAGGGAGGATTTTGATTTTAGCATTTGGAGACAAAGCCAAACATATCTGAATGTCAGGACCTGCAGGCATAGTTAATAACAATACTATATTTTGAACTACAATTAGAAAATATCGAATTTCTGATTTATATCACTGCACTGTTTGTGGCAAGCTTTGTTGAAGCAAAGTATTACTTTTCTGGAGTATGATTCAGTGGAAATACAAGCAGTGGCATCCAACTGTGAATTTGTTGTGAAATTCATTTCAAAATGAAAAAACTCTGTCTAGAATAGAATTTTTGTGCAGCTTTCTCTACGACTGTTCAGCAGCCCACGCAATTACAGTTTTTGGGACACCACGTTGCCAGTTCTATTATACAGTACTGAAAGGTAATGCAGCATATAACTGTAGGTTGCAACTATTAGGCTAATCAAGTGAAACATAACATTCTTAAGTTTAAAATACCACTTATTTAGACTATTGAAGCACAAATACAATACCGTTTCCTAGCTTCTGACAGAAACGTGTTAAAGAAAGTCTCAACAAGCCCTTGCAATTTCTCTCAAGAAAATGTTATTATTCTGTTAGAGCATAAATGCAGCCCACTCCCACTCTATTCTTAACATCGAAGAATCTGACTTGCTGGAGAGTTCTAGCTTCCATTAACAAAGAGCCATTAATGCTCTAAAGAAAAATGGATGGGAAGACTTAAGATGTAAAAGTGAAGGACAGTTTCAGCCATCAACTATCACAATGGCTGACAAACTTTAAAATAGCATCTTCCAATTTTGGGCCCTCCACTGTACTTTTTACTGGTAAAACCTCTAGCAAGTTTATCCATTAAACTTAATTTTCAATTTACATCACCGATCAAAATTCTTACAAATGAAATCTGTCAGAAAGTCTACATCTTTTAGCAACTGTAAAGCTACTGTAAAGCTGTAGCAAGGATGACTGTGTGAACTATGGGAAAAGGAAAAGGGAAGAAGAGTTGTGGTTCTGTGGATTAACAGAAACTGAACTTCTAGCCCACCAGTGCAGGAGTCATACAAGAGATGTTCCGAGGGTGTAGTGCTACCAGTTGTCCCACATGCAGTTCTAAGAGCTATGTTTCCCCCAAGTACTTAGATGACAGCATTCTACTATGAAACCTCCAAAGTGACTGAATAAGCATGCAAAAGTTGGAACTGCAACATCGTATGCATAATTCTAAGATAAAAAGAAGCTGCAAACACTTGCACGCACAAATAGAGCAAAAGTTGCACACATGCTACAAATGAACCCACAAGATGATTTTTTGCGTGTGTGTGTGTGCCAGAAGGTAACTCCGTTCTTCAAATGATCCAAAGACAAAGAAAAGAGGATATGAATACTAAACATTTTTCACGTCTTCTGCAGGCTAGAAAACTCTAGTTCAAGGAATGAGTTGTCATCCTGCTAGGGCAACAGAAACATACAGGAAAGTGCATTCGCAGCCTGGGTTTGACGTATTTTAACTCTAGTGAGAAGGGGATCTTATTTGAAACTAACAGTGCTAAGAGGACTGGGAAGCTAATCATGCCTATTCTGTGAAAAAGAAGAGGGCATGATAAAAGCATGCAACTTTTTAGGAAAACAGGCAGTCTCAGAAGGTACCTGATTCAATGGCAATAAAGCCCACACCTGATGAGGATTAGAGAATACAAAGGGATGAAAAGAAAAGGGTTCTGATGTAAACTCACAGTCACAATGAGGCAGGAGTATTAAAAGTCGTTTCACATCTGTGGAGGAGTTAGAAAAGTAACTTACTGCAAGCTCTACAGTTCACCTGCCACTCAATCTTGGCTTTTTATTGTTTAAAAAACCAAGATAAGTTCTCACCAAAGATGAATGTACGTTTTTTTACACGCTGACCGGTTACCAGACCTCCTTTGAGTGAGTCGACCTACACTCTGAGACTGAAACAGAAATGAGTCTTGGGCAGGCACAGGGCCACCAATTTAGGAAACATCAGGGAGCATTCTGGCCTCAGTAGGAGGCCAGTACTTCCTTGGACAAGTAATTGCTTCTGATGGCCACAGTGTTTTTCAGTGCCTCTGAAAAGTGAGCACTGAATTTGATGGCCTTGAGGCTTGAACATGACTTGGTACAGCTAGGAAAATTGATGCCCGGCAGCCTGCAATTTCAAATTTTAAAGCCATCCAATTGTATGTAGTATTTGTACAATTTATTGTTCTATTTGGTGAGTTATGCCAGTAACAGTCAATTAATCTGAATTTTTTTTTTTTGCCTGATTACTTTCTGATAAAAACTTTCTTCAAAAATAACAACAAACAGAATTTGTCGATTGAAAAAGATGAATGTTTTTCATACCTACTTGCATTCGATACCTGATGTTTCATTTGCTATGCTGACAGTGAATTTAAGAATAAGAACACAAAAGGGAAGGTAAACGGGGAAAAAATATTTCAACTGCCCCATGTACCTGCTTTTAAAATTATTTGATACATATTATTTTCAATTTCATTACACCCTATTGCCAGGCTTAACTGAGCTAATACTGGAAGTGTTCATCTCCAAGCTTCAGAAATACAGTTCTGCAACTTTACATCTGTCACACAGAGTGCTTTGAACTGTCAGTTAAGTTCCTGCAGCTCTTCTCTAAGTTTTTAACCTGTTATATGAAACTGCTGGAAAAAAACCTGCAAACATCTACTGCAAGTCGTTAATCACTGCTGTGTAGTGCACAGTAAAAAAGAAACTCAATGGTAGCCACAAAGCCATGTAACTTCTTTAAACAGTATGATTTTAACTGTTAAATTTCCTCCAGGTTCTGCTGAGGCAATATTTAACAACTGTTCTAACTAACAATTGTGGCACAATTTCTAGTGTGATTACGATGTTTTTCTTTCCTCCAAGAACTCCCTCTTACACAAAAAGCACTATGGGCGAGTTGGATAATAAGCGGCCTATTTTTATGATGGCAGATCTTGTAACTCACTTTGCAACACACCAAGCAAGACCAATCCTACTTGGCAGAGCTTTCTTGGGATCCTGATGGCTCAGCTGAAGTGTCCTGACAAGTTGAGCTGTCCAGTGCCCAAAATACACCACAGAATTTCATTTTCCTACCCAGCCTAACCTTACCCATAACTTGTGACTCAAAGCAAATAATACCTTATTTGAAAACTAAAACCATAAACAGGTAAGACAATGGGTGGGAGGGGGAAGAGGCATTAAAAAGTGAAACACTGTTTGAGGTCACAGCAGGTCAGCAGAGAGGTTAATGTTGTCTGCACATAAGTTGCTAGAAGGATTTTAAATAAATCAGTGCAAATATGCCCTGATACACAAACCCTTAAGAGATCTGCAGAAGAGCTCTAGGTTTCCTACATTTATAGATGACTCCCTGAGACCAGAGCAGGAGGAAGATCTAACCCTTGACTACCTTATCCCATGAATCAAATGAGAGGCAGCACAGAATAAAGGTCCATAGAAAAATGGATGTGCATTCAGAATAAACATAATTTATACTATAACTTAGACACAAAGTCTTTCAAAGACTTGGGCTACAGAAACATGAAGTATGTAGAGCAAAAATTGTTTTACATTATGCTGGTGTTGTAAAATGGTTTGAAATGAAAGTATTTCACTTGGCTTGGAAAAAAAATATGCACATACAAGCAATTTGGATTTAGAATTAAGCATTCAGGATTACATGAAAGAAGATTACAAGTACCATCAGTGAGACCAAGAGCATGCCTGGGACTATTAAAAATGCATTTGAAATAAAGTGTTGTTTCTCAAAACTATTTAGAACTATTTAGAAATCTAACACAGACAATAAGGAAAAATTTAATGTGATTAACAGACTGTTTAATTCAAACATATGTATAAACTGAAAGAATGAAAATTCACTTACAGATGAAAACTTTGCGCATTTCTAGAACAAGAAATTCGATTTGTCTAATTAGAAAATGTTCAGAATTATTTAATATTTCTGAAAACAATTTTAATAGCTAGCCAGTATTTCCAATTACTGCAATGAAAACAAGACTTCATTTAGAAAAATGGTCTTTTTATTTCCAAGAAACCTATGGGTTTCAAGATAGTCTCCTAACTGTGGAATAGAAAGAAACCTAACTTGTTTGCAGACATGAGTCTTTCATGAACTGTAGCACTTGTACATGAGTATGTCATGCTACTTACTGAAGTGCCCCCACCCACACAGTGTTATCACCTAACCCAACACCCCACAGATGTTAAAAAGATAAAAAAAAGAAGTAGAGACGTGACTGGGAATTTCCCCATGGACATAACAAAGCAGCTCACTTCTACTCTTTACAACAGGTTTCTGCCTTCACAGATGGTTGATAGGAAATTAGCTTCAAATACTGGTACTTCCAGTGGCCTGTTTTCTGAATTAGGGTAGTTATACAAGCATATTTTTTTCTAATTACTAAAATCTTATTTTTTTTTAATCACACTTTGTTCTTTTTCTTGGATAAAAACATCTCTAGTACACTGCAAGATCCCAACAGTAAAACACCACTGTCTGACAGTAACTCTAAAAATAGAACTCTACCAGGTCACAGCCTTTACCACAACTAAAGTCTGCTTGATTTATTATACTCTCTCTTCCTTTTGACTCGAATAATGTTTGAATTGATTTTTAAAAAGTTAGTAATTACATCTAGTCAAAAAAATAATGACCAGTGCAAAGAATGACCCTCAGGTGAATATTATTGCTTCTGCTCTCTCCAAGATAAGAAACACAGACAATGCCTCCTAGAGGAATTAAATGGATGCCATCAGCATAGTCAGTAAATTTTTTACTTTGCAGTAAGATTTTTGTAGTCTGATTCAAAGAACTGATTTTGCTACCTCCAAACATGATTATAAGTATTATTTAAAAATATGTGCATAGTATTACTAGCAAGTGAGCACAAACCTAACTGAAAGGGTGAAGTTGAAGGAAAGCCATTATTTAAAATTAAAGTGAAACTGAAGATACAATTACAGTATTCACAGACTTTTATGGATTCATTTAGAATCACAGAATCATAGAATCACCAAGGTTGGAAAAGACCCACAGGATCACCCAGTCCAACCATCACCAACAGTTCTCACTAAACGATGTCCCTCAACACCATGTCCAAACATTTTTTGAGCACCTCCGGAGTCGGTGATTCCACCACCTCCCTGGGCATTCCAGTGCCTGACCACTCTTTCAGAGTAGTAGTATAGTAGTATTTGATACATCTGAACCAAGTGAAATGTAATATGAACACATCAATGCTATTAAAGCAGAAAAAAACAGACAGTGACTCCAGAACCTCATTTGAATTTAACAAAGAACATAAAAATTTTCTCTAGGCCACTTCCTGCTATTGCTGGAAACATTCCCTCCTTTAAGCAGAGATGGATTTCAAGGTACTGTACTTAGTGTTGTTTTCAGAACACATTCAGAAGAAAATGTGAACGTGTAGGCAAACTGGAAACTCTCTGGAGAGATTACCCACTTATTTAACCACATTTCCTGTTTTTTTAACCCATTTGTCCTAAGTCAGTCCTTAACCACTGACAAAATTAGATACAAGGGTGCTATAAATAGTTCATTAGTGGGTCTTTCTTGGTAAGACTGAAAATGTTTTGATAAATCTATTGTTCATACTAGCTCCATACTAATTAAAGTGAATAAGAGTAATGTTTACTTGAAATTCTCCTCTGCATAACTCATGGTAATTACAATCATACAACACCCTAGAAATCAGAGTGCTAAAAAAACAAATGCTGACCTAAAAAATATCTATTGAAAACTGAAATTTGATGAAGAAGAAATAATTTGTAAAGCACCTGGAAAAATGATTTTTCAAAATGCAGTTCTGACACAAGTGAGAACAAAATCTAATAGCTGCGAGTCAGGACCTGGCCAAATACTTTGAGATCTGAGGAACAGAGCAGTACAGTTTTGAATTAGCTGCCTTGCTTTTACTTCTGGCCATGATACTGTTGATTAACTTGCTGAATGTCACTCAAAATGCTTGACACAGGTGGTAGCCACAAAACTATTTTTCAGAAACTTTAAATGTAAAAGCTTTCAAGACTTGCATTACTTGTAGTTTGTGAACTGTTTTAACTCAAACAATAAAAATTATGTCATGACGTTCAAAGAACCTGAATGTTTCTGTGTTTCAGAAGGATATGTATTGCAAGAGCTCTAACGACTGCCAATTCCTTGGTTAATATTTTCATCAATGCATGAACATAAATCTACAAGAAGAGGACACTGAAATAACTGGAACGATTCTGTGCCTGTGGGCATAGATCACACTGAGATGTACTTAGAGGAGAAGCTGCTGAGATGGTTGTGAATTTTCTGCTGCTTCATCAAACCTGGATCTGAGGGACAGGTGACGAAGTCTGTAATCCAGAATCACAGAATCTCCCATTAGATGGGTGCCATAAGGATCATTGAGTCCAACTCCTGGATCCACACAGCAATACCCAAAATTCAAATCCTATGTCTGAGCACACTGTCCAGACACTTCCTGAACTCTAGCAGCTTGCTGCCCTGTGCAGCCCGTTCCATGCCCACCACCCTCTGGTGCAGACCCTTACCCCAACCCCCAGCTGCCCTCCCCTCACACAGCTCCATGCCGTTCCCTCAGGCCCTGTCGCTGTCACACAGAGCAGAGCTCAGCGCTGCCCCTCCGCTCCCTGTGAGGAGCTGCAGCCGCCATCAGGCCTCCCTCAGCTCCTCTGCTCTGAGCTGAGCAAACAAACAGCAGCTGAGGACCTCAGCTGCTCCTCATACATCTTCTCCTCCAGAACGTTCAGCATCGTCACAGCCCTCCTCTGGATGCTCTCTGATAGTTCTATGTCCTTTTAGTTCCATGATGCCCTAAACTGCACACAGTACTCGCACTGAGGCTGTACCACTGTGGGACAATCTCCTCCCTCAACTGGCTGCCAATGCTATGCTTGACGCATCCCAGGATACGGCTGGTCTTCCTGGCTTTCAACTTGCTGTCGACTAAAATCCACAAATCTCGTTCAGTGGTGTTGCTCTCCTGTGTCTAAATCCCTGATCAGCACGTATGGCCAGGACTGCCCCTTACCAGGTGCAGAATCCAACACTCATCCTTGTTAAAATTCATGTGGTTGGTGACTGCCCTGCTTTTTTGTCAAGATCTCTCTGCAAGGTATCTCCATCCTTGATGGAGTCAACAGCTCCTCCTAAGTTAGTATCAACAGCAAATTTGCTCAAAATACCCTCTGGTCCTCCATCCAGGTCATTTATGAAAAGATTAAAGAGAACTGTCACTAAAATGGAACCCCCAGGAACCCAACTGTTGTCTGTCCACCAGCCTGATGTAACTTCATTTACTATAACTTTTTGGGCCTGACTCATCAGCCAATTGCTCACCTGTTGCATTTGGTTTTTGCCTAGCTCACATTTTGTCCAGATGGACACTGTGAGAAACAGTATAGAAAGCTTTACCGAAATCCAAAAAGATAACATCAAAAGTGCAAAGGGCATTTTACCATCCAAGACCTGAAGATCATGAACGAAGAATGCTTAGTACTACACTGAGAACTGAACCATAAAGACTCTCAAATTACTTGAATAATTACAGAATAAAATGCATTTCAACCCTTTGATCTGGCAATAAGAAATGTAAATGGCAAAAGGCAAACAAAGTAAAAAAAATCTTATGACATACAAATAGTGTGTACTAAATATATTTATTTATATATATTTATATAAAAATATATAAATAGTCTATACTAAATATACAAATAAAAATAGTGTATACTAAATATACAAAAAGAAATAAAAATATAAAAAAATAGTGTATACTAAATATACAAAAACAACAACAAAAAAACAGAACTTAATTTTGAGCTTACAGTTGTCCATACATCTTCATGTAAGTATACATGTTTACCCACATTCCTACTTGTAAACAAGAGCATCAATAATGCTTAGCTGAGCACTTGAGATATAGGACCTTGGGAGCTAGAGTTTTTGTTGTCACTTAATTATTAAAAATAGTATTTGGTACAGTTGCAGCCATTAAACATGTCTCTGCATGCACAACTGCTGCCATCAACGTGGCTGTAACCCATATAACACAGCCTCGATACAGTCTAAGAATACAAGTATTTCAGGAAGAACAGTGTGTTGCAATACAGATTCACCAGCCTACAAAGAAAAAATTAAAGCTTATTGTATCTACTTCAGCATTAACAATGTAGGGGTTGTTGAGTCTATTTTTGCTTGAAATTAAGTGCCTGTGTAACTTAAGGGGAAACTCAAGAGTATCACATAAACTATCAGATATTTAAAGTAGCTGGTGAAACAAAATTGTGCTATAAGAGAAGACAAATACTACCAAAACAAAATCATTGTTCTCAGTGGGAAAAATAGGCTTGAATAATGAAATTAATCTACAAGATTCTTAGATGCAACAAATCCTCCTTCTTCATATGAATACAATTAATCATGTCTCAGTATTATCTTAAGTTTTCCTATTACCATCTGCTAGCAGCAGGATGGCTTCCAAAGCAAAAACTGCTTTATTATCTTCAAGGAAAATTTATAATTCTTTTTTTTTTAAATAGAAACAGATTTCCTCCCTCTGCCTTTCTATAATTGTCAGTGCATTACATTTCTATGTCCTATTACCACTAGATTTCCACTTAAGAACAATTTTTATGCTGGACACTTCTCTTCTGATACAGTAGGGAATGTTAATTACTAATACACAAGGTGCTGAAAAATCAACAGAAGACATTTCTGGTATGACAAGGTTGCCAGTGACTTCAGCAGTTAACGTAGGACTGAGATGCTTCTGTGTATCAACATTTCACAAAGTGGGAACCAAATAGGTGTTTTCTTGCTGCAGAACGTCTGTAAGTTTTCAATCTCTCTAAGCAAGAGAAACACTGAGGCTAGACACAGTACTGTACATAACAGGGGGTGGACTGTTTAAGCACATATATTTGATATACGTAGGTTGTACAATAATGCCTTCTATTTATTTCCATGGAGACCACAGCAGACACAAAGAGGACAATAACACTGTTTGATAGAGCCAAATCTCAGCTACTAGACACAATTTTTCAACATAGTCACCACGTTAAGCTATGTGTTTTTGCTAGTGACGAACAAGAGCCTGCATATCATGCTTGCAAAAATTTATGTGTCTTGTATTCCATGTTGCTATCGCCACTGCTGAGATGCACTACCCACTGCTCTGCTTTGTTCACATCCACTCTTTGGTCTCTGTACATTCAACAAATGTCTATGAAAATAAATGGGTGCTATTTTTTCCTGCATGGAGGAATTCAGTGACACACCTTCATATGCAGTGACACAGTGCTTCATATGCACTTCCATGTCGGATGCCATTGTGTCAGACCGCTCCTTTGCTGCCATCTGTCACACAGCAACAAAACATAATGGGATATTGGTGGGAAGTTCAACACCTACTGCCATACCACCAACATCTGCCTCTGATGTCATAGGCCCTACATAATAAAACAGGAGGCATTATTTTCAGAGCAGCCCTCACATATTCCACATATTTTCAAAAGCACCATCTCCACCAAAACTTCTAATGAAATAAAGTTAGAGAACACTGCCTAGGAAACTACTTTGCTGCTTAAAAGTTTTCCTGGGTTTTGTCAGACTTTAGAAAAATCAAGGAACCACACAACAAAGCAAGTACACAGCTGGTGGTCTGTGTGCATACTAAAGTATTATGACCTTCTGAAACTATTACTCATGTTCTTAGATAGCCGGTATTCAAACTATCCAGCCCTGTTTGTCATTTACCTACAGGATTTTCCAAATTCTTGACAAGTGAGCCACTGAGGAAAAAATAAACTAATTGTACCTCTTCACAATTTTGATATAAGGTTACAAATGGCTTAGTGAAATAACTCATCATTTTCAGTGGTCCTTGCCAATCCCAATCACACCTCTCACTTTACAGATGCTCACATTGATGACAAGAGATGTGAGTGAAGGGTCAAAACCAGCAATAAAGACACTTCTTTATATTACTATTAGATGTCCTGATATAGGAGGATTTATGTAATGGCAAGAAGTGAGGATTTCAAAAAGATGTGCTTCACAGCAAAAAGTGGGTAGTTGTATGCACCATAAGGATACTGAATGACCAAATCATTGGGAAAAGCCATCATTTCTTTAATTCTAAGGTACACTAAAATCAACATCTTTATCAAAACTGAGAACAGCTGAATTCAAAAATCTCAAGCAATATTTCCTTTCATTAACACAAACCAAGCATAGTCTGCAAGAATATTAATTTATTTCTTTCAAACACATCATTTTTTAAGGCACCCTGAAGGTGTCCTTTCATGGTTTTATAAAACCTAAAATTATTAAAACCTTTCAAAACAGACTTGCTAAGGAAACGGTGTGTTCTTCTCAATTCCTGAAGTTACTGTTACAGTAATAATAGCCTGTCATATGCAAAATGACAGCAATTTCATAAACGAAGAATGGGTTTAGAGATATACTATGTTTATGAATTTACTTCGCTTGTCACTCAAACATTATTATTATAAAAAAAAAGTGAAGCCAATTGATCCAAAAGATACCAGTGTCACAAAGAAAGTACTTGGAACAATGCAGAGACTCATATTTCAGTGTCCAGTTATATACATCTGTCTGACCAGTGAAACACATCCCATGCCTACTGACTTAAGAAAGATGTATTTTGGTAAGTGAAAGAAAAGGCAAACAAGCAAAAAGAAGCAGAATATGGGCTTTTAAAAAGAATCTTTCTTATTTAAAAACTTTAAAAGTTGTGCTTTGAGCAAAAGGGCTACTAGCAGAATAAGATAAACAGTTCTTCTGTCTTTTACCATGTTTCTCTTAGCAATTAAAAAAACACCTACTACTGTCACTGAATTGTATCAATAGTACAACTGTAATAAACAGGCCGAAGAAACTTCCTAAGATATGGCACAGATATAAAATGCAACTCCATACTTTTGGATAGTAATTGTGTGAAGGTCAGTGAATGGTCCTAACTCAAAAAAAAAAAAAAAAAAAAAAAAAAAAAGGTGCATCAACCATCAGTCACCACACTGAAATAAACCACAGAACCGCCTGTTAATATTCTTTCTTTCTTCCAAAATGTCTATGTGTACCACTTGTGGATACAAAGGATTTTTATTTATCCTTATTGAGTTCAGCAAGTCAGAAACAAAAATCAATCAAAGCTACAGGATTAGCTTACAAGCAAACAAACAGGTAGCAACATTCTGCAGCCTTGGTGGAAGTCCTAGGTAATAAGAAAGACCTAAGGTTACAGATCTGATGAATGCCTCAGAGGACGTACTGGGAGATTGTACTCTGCTTCATTTCACCAAATTCTCAAGTTTGATTTCTATGATAAAATGTAGTTTCTTTTTCACAGACACGGTAACCTGTGGCAACTGTGAAGATGCAGTCATATCTTAAGACTTTCAGACAGCCCTTACTTTTACCAACGAGTGCACTTAAAACTGCAGCATGTACTGAAGTCAAATGCATGTAGATCAGCAAACTTGAAAATTACTTGCAAGAGTATGTTTCATGGCAAAAAATGCCATGAGTTGGATTTCACGTAGAATTTTATTTATTGGTGCATTTAAACATGCAGTGACTTGGAATCAGACCATAGCAGCTTTTAGAGATGTCACTACAGTAAAAAGAATAATTTGTTGCCTGCTCCTCTGCCAGGAAAATGTTAAGAAAAAAAAAAAAAAGAGATGATTTTTGGCTAAGCACATAGCAACCTAGTGAGATTGCATATTTATCCTATTTATTAGAATGAAGGTGAGAACTCACACTAGCTTCCAATGTTAGTGTTTCATAGCTTTTTACTTCCAAGTTTCACTCAATCCCAACTGCATTTTGAAAAGGGCATGGGTTTGAAATGAAGAATGTCTTTGCATGACCCAAACAATAGATCCTTAAAAATTGTTCAAGTCCAGATTTAACATTTGGAAGCTATCTGGACTCAGGAGTGACCCACAATAACTGGAAAGCTTAAGACTTTTCACAGTTCAAAGTAAAGGATTTTAATAATTTCAAATTACTTCAACGGCTGAAGTCTAGCACTATAATTTTATCCAAACATCAATAAAGTTTAAGTGTTTCATTAAATTTAAATTGCTATTCATCGTGTAAAGAAATTTTAAGCTAATGAAATGTTGGGTTTTTTTTTACTACAATGGATCTGCTGTTTTGTTAGAAGTCTATCATATTTTCCCACTTAAAAAAATAAGAGTTCAATGGCTTTATAACTTGGCTACAGAGAGAACATGCTCTAGGCTGAATTTTTAGATTATTTGTACAGAAAGCCGAGACTATCACACTAAAATTTCCAACTTAAAAACATGCATGTGCATGCTCTCCAGGGCAGAACATGTTACTGAGTAGACAGCTATTTTCCCATTCTGCTAGCTAGCTGTCCAGTGGCAAGGTACATTTTGAAGACTGTATTTTAAACAGTTTTCTTAAAATGTTAAGAACCACAACATCCTTAACTACCTTACATAGTCAGGGAGTAAAAAATATTTACAAGTCCTCTTTTGTTCTGAATTCACTATGTTTTATGCTTTACCATAATCTCCTTATACACCATTTCAAACTGTAGCCAGAACATGAACTTAGTAGTGTATTATGAAGTCCATCAAGGCTTTTGGACCTTCCCTGCTGATTTGTCAGAGCAAATTACAGTAATGTTTATGTAATACTCTGCATCTGCACAGGTGGTTCAGGAAATACTGTATCGCTACACACCTGTACGACCCTTGAAGGACCCAACTACAAATAGACCCAACTACATGTAGACCCAACTACAACAACAACCCAACTACAAAAGCAGGCATCTTTATCAGGGGAGAATGCACAATGTTTCTAATTAGTAACTACATACTGAAGGTTAACACGCATGAAAAAAAAAAACATCTGTTCTGTAAGCGTGAACATGAAGCACAGGAGCCATACATGGAGAAGGCATAAAGTTTGTCATTATTCTGGCAGCTCTCTGCAAAGACAAGTCTAATAGAATTTTCCTAGAGCAAAAGCAAAGTTTTAACTTGGGACTTTCCATTTAAATAAAAAATTCTTAACCTGCATAATTTGGGCTAGAGGATTATAACTTAGCTAGCAGCAGCAGAAACAAACCTCTGCAACAGATCAATCATTAACAGAAATGAGAACCTCAGCCATCTACAAGGAGCAATAGAACACAGGTGTTTCAAATACTGCCACCTGGGCAAACTTGACATCACACTGCTGCCATGCACACTTTCTTCTGAAATTGGGAACATGGTTTCCATATGACTTACTAAACTGTTCCCCAGTTTAAAGCTTCAGTTTCTACAGAATACCAACCCACCTTGAGCCCAACTTTTAAAACAGACACCTTGATTTCAACAGGATTCTGTCTTCCCTCAAAATGGTAAATATAATGTATGCTGACTGAATACAATTGTTTCAAAAAAATAAATACATTTAAATATAAAATAGCAGAAAAGAAATATCTCAGTGATATTTCTGAGATATTTGTAGATAAATGCTGTATAGTAGAAAAGCAGTTCCATCCAAAAGGCTGAGACAATACAGATTAAATGACAGTCATGCAGCAAAAGTACAAGCATGAATGTTTTTTCATTTTGTCTAGAAAAGGCCAAAGGGACATTAAAATTATGCTAGGGTACAAGAAGAGAGCAGTTCCAAGCTCTTTTAGCTGCCAGTATTATTCTACCAGGTAGTATGGGAGATACGGCAAAGTATCTACAGCGAGCACTTCCATGGAAATGAACATTTGTTGTTTGAGCTTATTCTCTTCCTAAAAAGCCTAAAGAGTTTGGGACTACAGTTTTACTTTCCATGAGACTTTTGTTCCACACTGTGGTTGTTTCATTACTTCTCAGTTTGTTAATGAGAGCTGCAGAACTACCCTGAGCATTATCAAGAACATAAAAATCTAGCCTCTGCACGCAACTATCAGTCTAACACAAAGCCCACTCAGCCTTATTCAAAACCAATGTCTTAAATTGATTTCAAGAGGAAGAACCTAGTAATCAAATAAAAACAACTAACAGTGATTACTGGAGTTCTAAGCTTTTGCTTTTTGTATGTATGCTCACCCTATCTCCCTCACCTTCCTGGGTCTTCAGTTCTGTGTCCCAAAATCATCTGAAGTACAGCTGAGTTCTTCCCCTTCCGTAACTCCATCCATTCATTCCTGATGACTCGCTCAGCAAACCCAACCTGCCAATGCTCCAAATGTGCTTCCTGCCTCATTACAGTTGCAGAAAGTTTTCTGCAGTTGGACTCTATGCTCTCCTGCAAA
Organism: Perdix hodgsoniae; assembly: GCA_035772895.1. Lineage (NCBI taxonomy): Eukaryota > Metazoa > Chordata > Aves > Galliformes > Phasianidae > Perdix > Perdix hodgsoniae. The sequence goes on along the minus strand of JAPSGF010000030.1, from coordinate 2,502,091 downwards.
GGATCCTGTCTTCCACTTCCTGCAAGTTCTTTTCATGTCCTTAGAACACTTTCTGAGCTTTTAAACAGAGCTCTAACTTGCCAAGTATTTTCTAGTTCATTTAATTATTTTGGATTTTTTCTAATATCAACATATGAAAATCAGCTATTGGTTAATTGAATGAGATGATCAAATGACCCTCTTGTGTTAGAGGGTATTCTAAAGGAAAATTTTAAATGACACAAACTGACCAGAATGCATGCTCTTATGAAAGAAATCAACCTTATTAGATCTTTTGGAAAAATTCAGATAAAATCTCTTCAAAAACAGTGTTTTTGAAGTTTAAAAAATTAAACTAACTCTTCAAATTCCTTTAAAAAGTGAAAATACTTTGCATACAAACACATGAAGCTAAGCTATATTTAATGCCCTTACCAAATAAATTATCATTCGGTAAAGATCACAGACCTTATCTGATCTATTAGCATCCAAACATTTAAACTGCCTTTGGAAGTTGGAAGATACAGCATCCAAAAGAAAGTGTTAAAGAAGCTGTCTGACTTCACAGTGCCTCATTCTTTGGAGAAAGCAGTTTCCTTGAGGGATCTTCAGTAGGAAATCTTTTGTTGCTTTTGGAATTCTAAGCCAGCTCCAATACACTATGTTAGTCACTATGTAAAGACAAAGCTTTCCGTAGATGTATTTCTTTCTTCTCTTCTGGAAAGGCAGGTGTGTAAATATTTTCTCTTAACAAATACCTAAAAGTCAATAATAATACGTTGTTTTTGAAAATGGAGGGGAAAAAAAAGAAAGCTGTCTGTCTGGTTAAAATAATTGCAATGCTGAAGGAAAAAGACACCCTCTACAGCCCACTTCTCCTCCAAAAGAAATCACAGACTTTCTAAAGTTTGTATTACACAATGATGTGGTGCTAATCATGCTTGGTAATACACTCACTTTATTGAGAACGGCTTTGAGCTCTTTGATCAAATACGGATCTATATGAACAGTAACAACTTGCAGAACAGTAGAATTGTAAGACTCATTGATGCGTTAGAGGGAAATGGATGCAAAGATTACAATATGAAGTTTGGACTATTTAAATGCTGAAGTGCATTCTAAATTTATAGGATGAAACTATCCCATATTCTACTAAAACCAAAGTGTCTGCAAAGTCTCAACTAGATCTCAGAATAAAACAATTAGTGTATGCAGTAAGGTAAGAAAACAGAATAGAGGGAATAGCTGTAAACATTAAGGTGACATTTCTGCCTGTCAAACACATACTGCATTTCTGCACATGTAGAGTCTGGAGTCTGTTGAGAGCAGCAAACAAGAAACCTGACTAAAAATGTTTAGCAGCAGAAAATCTTGCATGCAAGATATGAGAAAAGCACAAGCTGATAATTAAAATACAGTCTATGTGCAACTCGATATGTGTCAGGAGGACACATATGGAGAATGCAATATCTCCACAGGATGGTTTCTAGTGTGATTTCTACAGTAGTCAGAAATCAATCTCCTATCTGTAGATAAAACTGGAAAAAGAGGTCCTTCTCCTGTTCTCATCTTTTGTAACTGTTACCAGTGACTCAGAAGGTACCATGTCAACTCCATTCCACCAGCAAGAATGATATTTAACATTTATAATTCAGACATCAACACAATATGTTAAAGAGATCTCACCGTTATCAGAAGTGAGAAGTGTAACAAAAAGTGAAAGTTTGAAAGTGAAATTGAAGACTAATTTGAGGTTAAAATGAAGTTACACAAGTGAAGATATTTTGAAACACGTAGTGAAATTTGTGCTATTATTTCAAACATCACATTATCATACAGTTAATTTTTACAAAATTGATTTACAAGCTATGATATGATAACCACTGATTTTGAAATTATAGTATGTGATTCTGTCTGCAAACAGCTGTGTGTAGTGAATCAAATGTAGGAACAGCAGTCCTACAACATATGCAGGACTTGCATGTTGGACTGGTTATTTAAGAACTTGGAATTGAACTCATCCTAACAGGATTCTGATTGTAAATGCAAAACATCAGCAATATTTTCTTGCTATGTTGATGAAATATCAGTTTATTAGTGCTCGCTGTAAATGGAGCTCTTTGGAAGGAAAGTCAATACACCAGCAGGTACACTTAGATACTGTGTATAATAATACTTGTATTCCAAAAAGTTTTTCCAAAAATGCACATCACATCTGCATTAAACTTGGTAAGCTAATTCTGAAAGCATCCATTTGAAATGTTAGAAGCAACCTAAAGGGTTACAGGGATTTCAAACCAAACAATTTTGTGCATTTCAGTCAAAAAGCAATTGCCTATTAAAAAAAAAGTAAAAAATCTGCTATATCCAAATGTTTTTTAGATGTAAATGCACTTGTCATCTTAAATGTAAGCAGGGTGCTGGTGCCCCAAATTAAACAAAAGAAGAAAAGTTAGGGTTGACAAGCATGTCACTGTGAAACTACAAATTAAATTTGCCTTTTGATATTTCATTTTTAACTGTTGAGTGTCTTTTCATCAGGCTACTGCCATTACAAGTTCTTTATTAGATTTTTAAATTAGACAAATAACAGATAAGAGATGTGACAAGTATATCAAATTTGATTTAGCAAATCTGATGCACTTCATCTTTTACTGTAAGAATGGTGTTTGATATATTTGAAACGTTTCAAACAATGCTCCATTAACATGCCAAATAGGGTGAAATTCAGATTTAGCTCTACTATACTCAGTTTATGCCAAGTACAGAATGAATTCCTAAAAAACACAATCAACTTTCAAATGGAAATGTGAGATCATCTGAAACTTTCAATGCAATGTGAAATTTTAAATACTACAAAAAAATACTTAATGTCTGATAATACCAGTGAAACACAGATACATGTTTTAAGATTCACTCACCTCTGCAACTCTGTATACTGTGAACTTTGAATGAATGCCAGCTAGACTGCATAGCAGCCAGCATTTCAGAAAAAAATTATGAAGGATCATCATATTTAAATTCCTCAGAAAAATAAACACTCACTTCTGTGTGATAACCAGATCCACACTGACTATAGTCTCAAATTTATGTAGCACTTTTATATAAAGCACATAAAATATAATTATCCCTGCCAGTTTATTAAGAAAAAGACATTTGCATGCATGCTTCACATTAATAATCTAAAAGATTGAATGCCTACATTGTACAACTGCTTTTACTTGTACTGCACAAACTTCAGTGTGCAGAAATCTTTTCTGTCCAAATTCCATGTAACACAACCATTTCATCAACCCTCCCAAAGACTCCAGGCTAATTTCAGTTGTCAGGTGACTGAGATAAAACATATGCATTTTAAATTTAATTAAAAAGCAGAATTAATGAAACAAGAAGAAAAACAAAAAAATCTACTACCAGAAGAGCAAAGAATAATGTAGGCAAAAAACCCCCATATACTGAACTAGCTGACTGCTCAGTATACACAAAGCAAAAATCATCTAAAAACATACTTGGCAACTGATTAACACTGTTTCTCATTATACCTTACATTTCTCTTAATTGTTAAAAACATAAATTAAATTAGAACAATGTTTCAAGAAAAAAAACACCTCATTGTTACTGCATGTTAAAATTGAAGACTTTCTTGTAAAGATTCAGATGCTGTGACTGAAATTAAAATGAACATTTAAATGAAAGTTATTTATTATCAGTAAAGAAGCTAATCGTGCTGCCTTCTACCACCAGCAGTGAGTCACACCTTAGATCAAAATGAAGGGACGAATGTATAATTACACTGTATACAAGTGTTCTTACTGACATTCAGAACTTGTATAACGAAAAGAGCATGCACATAGAAAATCTAAGTAATAAAAACTTTAGCACATAGGCTAAATTAAAATTTACTCAGTGTAAACAGTTGGCATCCCTTATGCATATGTTTGTTGTTAGTTTTAAACAAGTAAATGTCTAATAATTAAAGGAAAACTGCCTAACAGAGCAGAGCACATGCTTTTTTCACGCTGACAGAAGTATGGCATGTTTTAATATTACACGTTTTTCCTAAACTTACTCAAAAAGTGGCCTTCCTAGCTTCATTCAGATTTCACTGTAATTTTCATTTATTACAGCACTTCCATTCTGTTATTTCCCCATGAATTCCAGGATATAAGGAAATAGTGTTTCCAGCACTTAGAGAGAGAAAATTGGAAATACATCAGTGATGTAAAGTACAGACTGTGAAGAGTTTCGGGTAAGATTTTTTTCTGAATATTTAACATGTTACAATTCTTTAGGCAGGCAAATTAAACATGACTGTTCAAACTGACAGGATTCAAAGCAGGTGTTTTAAAAATAAGGACAAAATGCTCACTCAAGTTGACAACGTGAAGTAGAAAACCCTGTAGAGGCAGGGACAGAATCCTGCCTCCACTTTTTTTCCTTTCTCATTCACTTCTCAATGTCTAACAGCTGAGAGTAGATTTTTGCCTGCAGCAGCTCCAGTTAGTCCAAAATCCCATTTTATCTCCAAAATGGCCTCCATTTTGAGAAACAAGTGCACCCATGTAGGAAAAGTTATTGTAAAAAAAAAAAAAAGGATTATACTTGACTGCTCTTGTATCCTGGACTTAGCTTTCACTCATGTTTAAAAGAATGCAGCAAAACAGAATGGAAACCAGGAAATGTTTCTATTGCATTGATCTGAGTGGCTTGACAACAGATTTGGTAGCCATACATATGTGTCAACTTTTGTACGGTGGATTTATATTGATATGAGTCATTTGGCAAGTGATGTTGTCTTTTGCAGCCTTGATCCTAAAAATGAAATAAAGTTGATGGCATCAGCAAGGCAAATGTTTAGGATATCGTGTTTCTCAGTGGTACTACAGATAGAATGTGGTATTGCCTGTAGTGTAACTGAAAGTATGCAGTAGTATACACATAATTCTGCTCGTTCTACAAATAAAATCATTGGTAATATACACAGGCTGTCATCCCTAAAGCACAAACAGGGTATACTTTGCTAAAGCCTTTCAGAGATACTTGCTGAAAGGATAAGACTGAGCAGTTTTGTTGGATTTCACTCCTGCTTCTGGAAAAGTCACTGATCTAGAGAGTATTTGGCCTCCCTGTTCTTGTATTGGCATGTCACTTCAAGTCTCTCTCTTGATGCTTACAGCACCTGTTTCAATCCATTCATGCATTATTTCTAATAATACCTGTCACACTAATTTATGTTTTTATCTTGCTCATTTGGGCCTGTTTTCCTCCTTTTTCCACCTTCATTCTCTGTTTGATCTTTATCACAAGTTTTTCGTTCCACTTTATTTCCTCCATTTCAGATACCTTATTTTCTACCCACACTTATAACCTCCCCTTGAACAAATCCACCTACCCAAAAACATTATCTCCCTGACAGTCCAGATTAGGCTCTCTGCATTTTATTTCAGCCTTCCAATTTCTTTCTTCTCCTCAGCATCAGTAGGTTGAGCATCAAGAACGAAGTACTTACTAGAATTTCAATAATACAGCTGTTCAAAGCAGTTTCAGGCAGGGAGCTCTAGGCTGGATTAGCAGCACAGAAAATCCAACATCAGAAAATTCTTAAAAGATATTCCTAAACAATTCCTGAAATTTTTACATACTGCCATTTCGCTTCCACTTCCCTCCAAAAGTTTGCTCTGCAAAAGCTTTATCCATGACATTAACATGCCCAGCTCTGTTAAAAGTTTCAGTTTCCAGATGGAACTCAAAAAGTTTCAGACGGTAGCAGAGTACTTACCTTATCTTTTAAATAAGGGCAAACTGATATCATATCCCACTACTCACCTTTAAAAACAGGACTATTCTTGTCAAAACATGCCTCAATCGTACAACTAGTTCTATTTGAAAGCTAATGCAGTAACCATATAAAAGACTTCAGCCCAAACGATCATGGCTTGGTGACTGGGCATAGTTGTGTTCATGTACCATTCATAGTACCACTCCAGAACACAGCTGATAGCTACAAAAATTGAGAACTAATACAGCTAAATGATTCAAAACAAACCTTTAATTTTTACTACCATAAAGTCCACTGAAGAACAGCCGATAATTTCGACTGGATAAATCTTTTTCCTCAACAAATCTATTCATGGATCTTTTAACAAAACTATGAGCAAATACTATGCTTAACATAGCAAGACCCACTCCCAGACATTTGTATGCAGCTTTAGTTTAATTACGTAGATACTTTCCATGCTGTATTTGGAGATCAATTTCAGCATTTGTTTAAATTTTCTTTTCCTCCTCCTTGAGGGAGAGATAGCGTATAAGTTGCAGTACTGACATAACATTTTAGATTACAAAAGAGTGTATTTTCTCAAATACAATCTTGCTGTACAATTTCATTTTGTCAAAAAAGGTTTATTAGAAAATCAGCTGTATGCTTGCTGATTTTTTTTTCTTAAATACTAGATAAAGTCTAGTATTTAAGAAATATGCTCTGTGAAGAGGCTGGTTTTAACTCAGTCCTTTTCAGCAGTGAAGTTCATTGACTTCATCCAAAATGAAAGCCATTCTAATTTTTGTCTTCAGAGCTCCAAATATTTTCAGAATTATTTAATCATGGTCAGAAGAAGATAAATTAAAGTCACACTTTTTTGATACCTGTAGTAAATATAGTACATTTGACCACATGTATGAGGGATGCTCCAAAAGTAATGCCTCCTATTTTATTATCTTGGCACATGACATCAGAGGTGGATGTTGGTGGTATGGTAGTAGAGGTTGAACCTTCCCACCAATAATCCCTTACATTTTGTTACTGTATGACAGATGGCAGTAAAGGGGCAGTCTTGGAAAATTGTGTCTGACATGGAAGAAAGTATGAAGCAAAGACGTATCACTGAATTCCTCCAGGTGGAAAAAATGGAACTCACTGACATTCATGGATGCTTGGTAAACATTTACAGAGACCAAACAGAGAATGTGAGCACAGTGAGGTTGCGGGACATGTGTTTCAGCAGTGATGACAGTGCCAGTGGATCACCTCTATCAGTGCAGATTTTCATGAGTATAGCAAGCAGGCTCCTGATCAACAGTGGTGAAAATGCAGAGCTGCTGCCTCTGACTGTGTAGAAAAAAGGCATTCTGTAGCTGAGAATTTTCTTTTTCAAAGAGCGTTACTGTGCTCTGTTGCAGTTTCCACGGAAATAAATAGGATGCATTACATTTGGAGCAACCTAGATACAAGATTAAAATTTATCTCTATTGCACATACTGAAGTATATTTTCCAAGCACAAAACTAAAAATGAAAGATAGAAGAAATACTGTTCTCAAAAATAACAAACCCTACAGTTTTTGCATTTATGACAATCAGCATGCATTGCAGCTGCCAGATTACAAATATGTTTCTTGTAATTACTTATCAAATTTAAAATTATCACAGAATTTCTACTAAGTGAAATAAATACAACTCTAAAACAATCAAGCCAAACATGAATTGTCATCCAGCCAATTATTTACTGAAAATTAATAGATCATATAAAAAATGCAAATACTAAGTTACTGCAACTAATTTCCACATAAATACCATGTTGAGAGGATCTAAGCCTAACATGTGCACAGCATTCACTTGTAAAAAAAAAACAAACAACAAACAGGCTCTCATTATACTTCTCTAAAATGGAGGTTCTCTCAGAGCACCTAAATAAATGACTAACATCTCAGTCATTCTAAATACTATATTCCTGCCCTTCTTCAATGGTTTGACATTTGTTGTTGAACTACTTTTATACTATGCATTTGCTCATAATTTTACCTTTTCAGACCTGTAATTATGTCTATTACCAAAATGGCCAGAGTCTTTGGAAAGAAATCCAAACAATCTCAATGAATTTCATAAGAAAATAGCAAAGATGTCTTTTATAATAATTTCTATTCTATATAAGCAATGAAGCAAAATAATCACAAAAACAAGCATTAAAAAGATTATCAGTGATAAAAGCTGCTTTAATCATTTGGGGGTATTCAAAAAATGATTTAGGAATTAAATAAAACCTGTGAGAAAGAACTTATAATAAGAACTTGTCAAAAGTAGAAAACAGAGTAGAAAAAAGTTTTTAATTGTACAGTATATTTTAGCTTCTATCAATCACTGTTAAAATAATTTCAGAGTTTAATAAGCAGATATTTACCTGCTGGAACAAGACAATCTTTCCAGTCAAAATATCCTGCGTAAATGCCAGGTTCTAATGACCCAACTATGGGATCAGCCTTGGATTCAATGTACATTTCAAACAGTCTCTGATCCAACTCTTTCAAGGATTCCATGCTAACCTAAAGAAACAGAACATAAATGGTTATTAATTACAAACATTAAATCATATACCCTAAAGCCTTAGAACATTGTCTTTAATTTTCCCTATTGAGTAGCAATACTTTTCAGTACATAATAAATTTAAAAAGCACAAAATCCCATGCAATCTTTTAATTTTAGTCAATATACAATCTTTTTCTGATTGTACTAAGCATGAAGAATTTTTGGGAAAGATCCAAGAAATAACAAAGCAGGCAGATCATTCTGTAACTGTCTACTGGAGTAAGTTTTTTCAGCCTGTCAGGACGTCTTGATCTTGCATCAAGTAAACAACTGAGTTGTACAATATATGCATAATAATTTCTATTATAAACATGAAGATTTTTGTAGAACACTTGGAATCTACCAACTGAAGCATTATAATTTCTTGTTATAAGTTCCACACCTGAAAATGTATAGATTAAGGAGCCTCTGACATACACATGAACTTCCCCACGCCAAGGCATCTTCATATAACCGATAAATAAGCTGCAGCTCACAAACACCTATGGCATTATTCTGTTAACAGCTCTCAATGGAGTACTTCACACATCTTGACTACACTGGAAGCTAATGGAATACACACAATTTGTTTACTGTATCTGAAAAACTTCACATTTTATACAAATCTACTTTATTAAACACCGCAGCCCCTCTGTAGTTATATTTCCTAAAGCAATTCTGGAATACAATGCATACCATAAAATGTTACAACTTCATATGGCAATAGGTGCTAAATGCAAACACAATATACTGAAAAAATTGTGTGACGCTTTGTTAAATGTATTTATGTCTGAGTAAGAGTTCTTCAACTACTGCTCATTTTCTTCAAGCACTAGGTAAAAAACTAAAACAACAGATTTATATCATTGCATAATTTCCAGAAATTAAGGGGTTGTAAATGCAAGGATGCAAACAAGGCTCCAGATCAAACAGGCAATTCAGAAAAAGAAAGAAAGAAAGGAAAAATAGCAACTCCTTACAATGTCTTTTTCCATGAAAGACAAGTTTTAATGCAATAAGCTGCAGAATAAGGGATGAAGTTTCTTCACTACATGGGTGTCTCTAAACTGTGCTCTCCTCTGGCATACCTATGCATTGCCAAGTGATGAGAAAAGGAAACTGCCATTTCTGATTCAGGAAGGGATATACGAGTTCAGGAATGAGAACATGAGTTCAGGGGAAAGCAGAGGTATCACTGAGGTCAAAGAATCTGCTACGTTCAGAAAAGTTAGGGTGGTAAAGCTGTTGACCAGAAACAATAGACACTGTCACTTTCTTGACGTTATGCCTGGCAACCTCCTTTAATTTGTCATGAAAAGTTCTATATACTGAAGATGGGATTTTCATTGGGCACTGAGAATTTAACCCTAACTGAGGATCAAGTCTATTTTCCTCTACTTCCTCTTCTCTCCCACAGCCTGTTAAAATGTGAAAGAGAATACATTCAAAAATGTTGAGCAATCTCACTAAACTTTATTTTTTTCCCTTACTGAAAAAAGACAAACCAGGAATGAGGTTAAAGAGATTTTTCCCTTCAATTCCTTTTGATTACGGAGAGTAAATATCCACAGACCATTTCTATTTAGGCATAAGATAGCCAAGGGGGGAAAAGAAAAATACATGTTCCAGGGGGAAGCCTCAACAAATATGCACCCAATCTGTGGAACTGTTCTGATTCTCCATAAGAAAGTGTTCTAGAATTAAATGAATCCACCTTCTACTTCTGCAGTCACTTGATATAAGGACCATATGCACATTCACTGCAGGTTGTTGTTGCTTGTTTGTTTTTAAATTACTTTTTTTTTCTCTTTTTTCACGTTAGTCCACTTCAACCTGCTTCAGATTCACTGCACAAGTAAGATAATGGTGGGTAACCTTGTTTTTCAGCTGTTCAAAAGGTTACAAGATAGAACAATTCGTCTGAATGTTATTTCAGGCCCAGAATGGGCTGTGAAGAAGAGTAAATGTCCTCAACAACATCCATGGGGTGCACTCATTTTCCAGATTCCCAAGTAAGGTAAATGCTTGTGAAAATAGATAGTTCTCTCCTTGTTATCCTTCTGCTGTGAATTTCACTGTAACTAGCTTTTAATTGTTGCATGAAACCCATTTTGAGCTTTCATCTCAGCAGCCACTCAGCTCAACCTGAACATCAGAACTTTGGAGGCAATTTTATTCAGGTTAACCAAAGTCTGATGAGTATCATGGGATACACACATTTTCTTGCAGTTGCTAACGAACTAAACAGATGATAAAGTCACCTCAGAAGAGTAATTCAAAAATAGTTATGCATGAATTAAATATTAATATTGGTAAAGAAGATTCATGAGCATGTGCCAAGACGGCACACACCAAAGCAGAGGGTTAAATTTGGTCATTTTTCTTTTATTTGCACATACAAAAAGAATAGATGTAACAAAACTGTAGGACATAAGGAAATCTTCTTGGTTACCATTTTACATTTTTTTTGTAATCTTTACATAATAATAATTTTCCTTCTGAGAAATACAAATTGGAAAAAAAAAACCAACAACCTAACAGATACTACAGTTCACTTTAAAATTCAATTTATAAAGCTAACATAATTGAAATATATAGTTTTGATTCAGTCTCCTCAGATAAAAGTAAATGCTTTTTTTCCAAAATTTTTCCAATTCTTTACTGCATTTGTTAATCCAATAAAAAATTAAACGAATTGAGAAACTTAGGTGACAGAAGAAAGAGACTGAAACCAGCCTCTGAAGCTAATTTCTAACCTCTCTTAATGAAAATTTCAGAAAATAGCCATCTTAAGATGAGAAATACCCGATTATTCAATTTCTCACATCTAGCATTACTGACTGATACGTATCAGACATACAGGACAGCACCAGTCCCCATTTTTATAGGGCTAACAGAGATTTGAAATTAACCTGTAACTGCAACATTTGAATTTTTTTTCATTTATAAGCCTACCAGATATTGAAAGACAATACTTTGATGTGGCTGTAAAGACAGGGTGTTGAATACATAAGAGGTGTCTCATTTTCCTATACAGTCAACACAAACTGTATGTAGCTCAACTCTTAATTATCTCAGCAGGAATGAACGATGACACGCAGAATAATTTCTATAATGCACTACCAATACAAGCATCATATCGACACCACTTAAATATTGTTAAAAATATGCTCTGGTTGAAAGTTTTTTTAACTTCTGTGGCTGAAAAGGACAAAGGATATACAGTATGGTAAAAGTATCAGTTTGAGTAAAATATTTCACTCTATACTAGAAGAGGTAACATTTTACTAACAATCAACAAATGTTTCTGGAAATAAACAAACTTTATGGTCCTAAGGATTAAGTAAAAAAAAAACACAAACATTTCTCATTAAAAAAAAATGATTAATCTTTACAAAAAGGCAGGAAAATGAGACAGCTACTGCCGCCCACTTTGACATTTTCGTTCTTCGAAAAGAAAAAAACAAAAAAACACAACAAAAAACTGAACTAGTTTATGAACAACAGCTATCAGTAATTCAGACTGCCAGATGAAATAATTTATCAAGTGTATTTCTCAGATAATGATCTTTTACTCTCTGCATTAAGAAAACAGTGACATTAAACAGCTTTACTAAGAAATCTGATAAGCTTTGCCAGGGAACATACAAAACCTGAGTAAGAGGTCACATTTTCTACTCTAGCTATATAAGCCTCATAAGAATGCAAACGAACATATCATCATTGCTGTGTCCTTGAACGGGTGCTTGGGGATCCACTCATTTGTAGTAGGCTCACTCGAGAGTCATTTAGGATATCTGAGCACTTAATTCCCACAGAAATTAAAATGAGTACAAACTGATTCCTTCAAACAGTGATACTTCAAATCCAGTGTTCCCACTTACTTGAGTTATTTTATCAACGCCTTGAAAGCCATGTTTTTCAAAGTGTTCAGCTATGTTTAGGAAGGTATGACGTTCCAGATAACGACAATTACTGAGTGCAATTAAAACTCTTTGTTCCTAAAAATTTGTTTTATAAGAAAAAGAGGACAACAGTTACAAAACAAGAAGTATCAGCATGATCAATAATCTTAGTGAGTAGTATCTTATTGACTCTGTGTGTTGTAGACATGCTGATAAATAAAGTGAAGTTCAGTAATATTTTTGTCAACAAAACATCAAGAATTGAGTATATATCAGGTGTAATGACTGAACACATATGCTTTTTCTTATAGGATCTAGAGCATTCACTGGAATAACTGTGACTAATTCAGAACTGTGGTTAAGCCTTCTTTACAAAAATTAGGTTTGGACAACTTTCCAGGAAGTGGTTCTGGCTTTTACTCTGTTTCAAGAAGTTTACTAAGACTGATGACCACCATAAAGTATAACTGAAGATCATCAAATGAAGCTGGCTAAAATTAAGGAAACAGAACAGGTACTGAACAAATGCACCCACCCATTCTAAAATGCCAAAAGATTCTGTAGTAGTTGATAAAATTTCAGCAGTTTAAAAAATTCTAGGTAGTTATAACTTTTATATAGATATATTTATTACAAAAAAATTAAAACTCTGGAGTTGAGATACCAGAATTGCCTTTCCCTGGCTTTGGTGCAACATGGTGTAATTTCCAAAGAGGAGACAACCAAACAAAAAGATACAACTACTATTTCAATAATTTGGTTTTCCCTCTTCCTTTTGTTTTCCACCAATGGACAAATAATTTTCAATCTCGGATGGCAATTCTGAATCAACAACAGCAAATATTTTAAAAACAAAATTATCTGGAAATGAAATCACTGTAAACATGGTGGAGATCTCATAAAATGTTATGCTGACTTTCAGACCCAGAAAAATTCCTGACAGTTTTGTCTTCCAGTAATACTATGACTGAGACTGAGATGTGCAGCTGCCTACTACTTTACATGTTAATATGTTGGTATACAGAAAATTAAAAAAATAAGCACTTTAAAAATAGTGAGAAATCAGATTAGTAACTCACTTTTTCTATTCTCATTACTCAATTAGAAAAGAGAAGATGGTGTTCTGTGATTCATAGAAGAAAATAAATGTGATATCATTGAAGACCTAAATATTGTTTAAAATTATTGATATAAGCAGGAAAAAAAAATCAACAGCCATTTCCATGACATGTGGGAGGAAGGCTGGAATGGCCATGAAAAATTATTACACCAACAATTCATGTCAAATTCCATGTATTTTAAGAATGAAACAGGTTATTATAGTCTACAATTCAATTTAGCTTGATTTTGCAACCTGCAACTGTTTACTGTAGTGGTAATGCCTATAGCTCTTATAAACGAGGTAAAGCTTCAAACATTTAAACCAAGCCACATTAACCTCCAAAGAGGTATTTGCTAGGCTTCTTGCAGGGATTATACAAAGAATATAAACTTTTTGATTTCTTAAAAGAGTCTCAACCAAGTTACAGAAATAATCAACACTGCTATCAGCAAATAAAGTTTTTTGGGAAAAATTATATTGCTCAAAATCAGTAACTCCATGTATTTTAAAAAGTAACTGATGACCAGAATAATTCTTATCATTTAAAACATGCTGATTAATCAAAACACAAATCCTCAGCTCTTTAAGCACCAGGACAATTTCCACTGCTTTCAAGGATGTCAATTTAGTTTCTGAGAAGGACAATTTCAAAAATCATCTTAATTACAGATAATATATTAAGATACCATAGACAGTGGTTTTCAAAATACCCTTACTTGCATCCATATAGTTTTTGTATGTACGTATGGATATATATGTATATTTACACTGGAAAATGCCTCCAGAATACAGAGTTGCTCTCAAAAAAAGAAACTCAAGAAATCTGAAACAATTTAAAAAAGAAAAAGAAAGATAAAAAGAACCACACTGCTGAAATTTTGAGAAGTACTAAGTTTCACATCAACTTGTAAAAACTGAAGTCAAAACTTACTGAAGTAAGACTTGAGTCTTCATGTATGCTTCCAAACAAATCTGGAGATGAAACATCAACTGAAAGACTAGGAATATTGTTTAAAAATGAGTAGCGTAAGTGATTTTGACTATCTGACACACGGTGAATTCAATGAACAAATTGTAACCAAGGAATGGTATTTTTTTGAAAACCCCCTTACAGCAGATAATATAAAGTAGTCCACGAAAAGATGCTTAGAAAGGCTTCAAGGTCTTTGTGGACAGCCAGTACTATTTTAGCTGCAGACTATTCTCAAAAGCATTTTCACTTTCTTTAAGTTGTTTGGTTTGCCACAGATTCTGATCTATTTTTACACTTACTCAGTCAACAGTGGCATCCAAATAGCAAATAAAAGTTACGTTAGGAACACAGTCAAATGGCCTCTTCCTAACACAAGTTGAAGATACCAATATTTGCTAAGTCAAGCATTTTGCAAAGAAATTATTTGAACTCTTGGAAATTCTGCTCTGACTGTTCTGGTCTCCAAAACAAGTGGCTTATGAGCAACTATGGAACAAACTTTCTTGAACTTATCAGAAATAAAAGATCCAGTCAAAATTGAAGAGCAGATAAGAAAAGCAGTGGCTTTGTCTCTATGAATAGACATTGCTTAGTGAGTGATGAGAACAATTCATTTACTGCAAGGTCATGTCAAAAACAACACACCTTCTACAGCATGCTACAAAGTCTCTCACTGAATAAACCAGTATAACAAATACCACATTCATTATTTTACTTACTGCGATGTATCTATGTCACCATCAGGTTTGGTACTCAATTGTTCCAAACAGTCTATGAAAACCTAAGAAATAAGACAGCAAGATATTTTCTATCAGAACTGAGGAGGGGGCGGGGGGGGGGGGGGTTGAGGGGAATATTAAATGAACTTTTACTACAGCCAGTAGAAAAGGAACGATCACCATCAACTTCCGCTGTCTTAAACCTTATTTACCTTATGTCTTTTAAAGGTTTGCTTTTAATTTTATAAGCATTACACTGATACTCATGACAAAAGAACAGTTGTTATTACCACCATAAATGGCTAAAATCTCATTTACGAAGACGGCAATGTTAACAATTTTGAAGACATCAATCTACAGTTTTTTTTTCATTAATTCCAATCTGCTTTACCTCAAGACTTCTTGTTTGAGAATACTAGAAAAATGATTCAGAAACCTAAAGCACGCTATTACCATATTTCAATTTTTTTTTTTTTTTTAATACTAAGGCTTACTGTAAAAAACATTGGTTTGCAATTAGAAGCTAGATCCTCAGCTGACAAAAATCAGCACTACTTCTTTTATCACAGTATATCGATATCGACATCACAGCTCAGTAAATGTCTCAATCATGATGAAGGTGGTTCAGCAAAATACTTTGCACGATTCCATATCTAGGGAAAGTATCTATGCACTGCCACCAACTTAAGCTACTTTCTGGGAACTGGGCAGGATTCAAAGCACACATTTTTGTTAGTTCATATTTGTTCATAAATTTAAAATACTTCAAAATTTTTGAGTTACCTGCAAGATCCCAATGCTTAACTGGCACACATCCTCCTGTATTTTCTGCTGCTGGAACACCTGAAAATAAAAGCACATGATTATTCCTTCACAAGGCCTTATACTCATGGAAGCACTTCCACAAGCATGAAGTGTTAAAACATTAAAAGCAAGGAAACTCTAGTACTTAGACACCAGGGTTGATAACATATATATATATCATTGTTGGATAATGAAACTGCAGCAAAAATTCCAAAGATATTCAAAAATCTTTGTATCTTAACAGGAAGTATTCACCACACACTGCAGACTCTTCTGAATAATGGTAAGAAACTCGATAAGCTAGTCATAAAATATAAAATAAAGGAGAGGAGAGCATCTATATAGAATAGTCCAAGGGGATTTGGAAAAGTATTAAGCTTTCTTGCACAACTAAAAAGCTGGATCTGTGTTCTGTAAGTAGTTCAGATGCACTGCTGGGAATATATGAGTGTGTATATATATATTACATATTAAATAAAGTCACATTGATGGCTATCTCAAAATTACATTAGTAACTTTTTTCTAACACAACAGCACTCAAGTTTTAAATATAGGTCCCATCTGCCCCATACAATAAACCTAAACAAAGGAAATACAGGAAATATGAACCTAGCTAGCAGCAGTGAAAAGAGCATGCAAAAAAAAGTAAAAATCCTGTATCATTCTTTGGTTCTTGATCTGAAACACAATTTACAGAAAAAGAAGGAGATTAGAAGTATATGTCAAAACTTACGCTGGCCTCTCCAGGTTTACAGTCCAGCACAGGTTTAAGAGATTGCAAGGAATGGACAATGCACTGTTCAAAATGAGAAGGCTGAAAGGCAAATGATGTTTTAGCTTCTAGATAAGCATGTCATGTAAAATGAATACAGCAACAAGCAAACACATATAAATTCTCATGCTATACGGTCTAAGACTTTATTTTCAACTTTTTCAACTTCTCCTCTTGATTTAAGTTAGGATAGAATTTCACCTTGGATCTCTATTATTTCTACATCAGATTGCAGCAAAAACCTTCTACAAAAAGTAGATTGAAATGGCTTTCACATGGAACTGAAGGAAAAAAAGCTGGCTTGGGGGATTGTTTCTTTTTTTTTACTTTCAGGTTTCCAGACCTGAAGTAAAAATGTCTTGAGGCAGGTACCAATTTCACTTTGAAAGTGCAAACGAGTTCACAGCATCATAGTCATTAGTCAGTTTTTCTGGTCATTCTGTTTTTCTTTCTTCCCTGTTAAGTCACCCTTTTCTCTAAGATTGCCTGTTGGTATTAGGCAGAAAGCTTTTGTATGATGCAGATAGGTGTCACTGTTCTATGAAAGACGGAAGTAATTCATCCCTTTCTGTCAGAGATGGTTGAAAAAGCTAAACCCTGTAAACTGCCAACAGTAGATAGCTTATGGCACATCACCCACTTAATGCTCAGGAATAAGCTGTATTTCTGCAAATGTTGGGATGAAAGTAGAACATGAGAGTGATGTCAAGCTGCAAATCATGTAAAATTTCTAAACAACTGTTTATTACTTTTTTGCAATCCATTTAGAAGAAAAAGAACAGTAAAGTGCTGCTGCTGTATTGTGTCACCATAAAAGATAACACCTCAGGAGAAGAAATTCATTCAGATACATTATTCTTTGCACATAATGAAACTGAGGAGAGCTGGCTCTCTGTCTTACTGCATCTCTTACCTGCAGCAGTATTTGCTATCTTCTTAAAACAGTTTCTGCCATAAGCCTAACACATCTCCAAAGAGAGTGATTGGTCCATGTTTAAACTGGTTAATTTTTGCTACGATGAACATACTAGACAAATTACCTCATTATAACAAAACATAATTAACTGCCACCACTGTCATGTCTCAATCACTGCCTCAAAAGGGGGAATCTATGAAAATGTTGTGCACAAGGAATTCATAGTTGACTTCTAAATAGATAAAAAGCTGTTAAATGCTTACTAACAAAGATTTTTTAGGATACAGCCAACATTAAAAGAAAACAAACAAAAACAGCAGAGGAGCTTTCCTCCTCCTATCTGTGCATTTTACAGATGCATGAAGTAATAAACAGAAAATAAAGGGACTTGCCCAAGTCACTGACAACTGAAACCAAGATTAGAAGCTACAAATCTGGTTATAACACTCAAATTCTCAACAACATCCCTTCCTACAATATGTATATTGTGACTGCTTCATGCCCTCCTACTCAACTTCAAACACATATTTATAGAAGCAAATAAAACTAAAAAACCTAAAAAAAGTCTGTGGAGCATTCCCTTAGATAACAAACACAAAGCAATTCTCCCTCCCACAGGACCTTCTTGCTTTCACAGGTTGTTTTTAAGTCACATCTACGAAGTGCTTGCTGTGTTTTAGCCATTACTCAATACTGTTTATTTCCAGAAAGCATCTCACTAGTTTATCTGAATTTGGTTTCAAGTCACTTGCTGATTGTGTGTAGGCAATCTCCTAAATTAGTTGCTTTTCAGTTCAATTTCTCGTTATAACAGAGAAGTGACCTATTTATTCAGCTAAAGATCAATTCCATGGTAGTGTGCCTACTAACTTATGAAGAATTTTGATGTGAACTGAACTTGTCATGACCTTCAAAAGAATTCTTTACTCCAGTAAACCATCCCTAAAATAAGATGCTTAACAATGAAAGCTATTATTGTTTATCTCAGCAAAATCATACTGAAGGTCAGCAGTAATTGTCCTGATACATTTAAATAATCCTACTTGAGGCAGACAGTTAAGCTACAGATCTTTATGTCCAATTCTTATTTCTTATCTAAATACGTGGAACAAATTTACTTATTTTTACTCATATAATTTATTTATATGTATTTATAATGAGCAGTATCTCCCATAAGTTGATGAACAGATGAGTATGGATATGGAAAAAAAAAGAGAAGTATACTACTTATTTTTAGATTTATAATGTATTTTAGATTTACCATTAACTGGCATATGCTGAATTTATTTTGATTTTTTAAAAAATGAATACTGCAAACATAAATCTAATTCTGAAAATCTTACTGATCGCTGGGAAGAAAACACTACTTATTTCTTTAAAAATAACAAAATGCAAGGTTCGGTAAAGTAAGAGTTTCTAAAGGCTTTCTTTAAACACACATAAAATAACAGAAACAAACAGAATCCATACTTATGTAAGAAGTACATTCTCAACCATTTTATTCTCAGCCTCGAACTCACCCTAGAACTGCAAAGCTTTATCCACTTTGGTTCTAAATTTCACTCACAGTAACTAGGCTCACTCAAGGAGTTTTTCAACTTGAAGCCTGCATTCAGTTAGATAACGTCAGTGTGAGAAGGAATACAGATAGGATTCAATAGGTGAAGTGGCAAAATCTCCAGTTAACAGGAATTGGTTATATTGTAGCAAAAGAATTAACTTTTTTTTTACCTCTCCCTGAATAAGTGTAGCAATAAGAAATACTAAAAACCCCATCTTTTTACAGTTCTGAACCACTACACTCCTCAAGTGAGAACGGGCTGCTTTTGAAAGATGAGAAACTATGCATCCCAAAGACTAAAGATTGAGCTGTGTTCCCTGTCCATGCCACTTGTGGAATAAATGAGGAACTAGAATATCAAAATGAAGCTTTCATTTTGTTGGTAACGAAACATCTCAAAATAACCGCTCTGATAATTTTAGCAAACAGAAGCAGCTATTTTATCTTATTGTTAACTTCACAATCTCTTCTGCACTTTAGAAAATATGACCATCAATATTATTACCACATAATGTTAAAATTTCTTCAGACATAACAATTAAAGAAGCACAAAAACATTCTGAAAAAGGAAGAAAAAATAACTGTGTTTGGTGATGTGTGTACTGACAGTGAGCACAGTAACTGCTCAATAAAAAATATGGATTTTTAAATTTCCTGTAATTTCGTATTTTGATAAGTATAGATACCAGTATGCACTAAGTCCAAACTTTCAATTTTCTGGACTATATACAGAACAGTTTCATTACACTTACCTAAAAAAAAAAAAAATCTAGCAAAGAAAGTGGCTACAACACACAAATTTACCCACCAACGATGTCAAGCCTTCATTGTCAACAACCCAGTCTTCCTTTTCAGCTAGCCTCTTTATATCTGTAAGACAGAGAAAGAAAGAAAAAAAAAGAGGTGTTAATTTTCATTATTAAAAACTCCTTGAACTTGAAAAGATAAACCACAGACATTGGGACAGCAATGACTAGGCATACAAGCATATAGCACTAAAAGTCTAGAACTTTTCAGCCTTCTCAAATGACTAAGAATGAAACATGCACATAGGACGCTGGTGAAACCACACATAGAAGCACATTTATGATACATGGCAAGAGTTGCATGAAGCCCACCTTTTACTGGAAAGCTTAAAATTCAGAGTATTACGAAGGCTCCGGGTTTGTTTTGATTTTCTAAATTTTTTTATCACAACATAAGATGTTGTATTTAAGAACTGAAGTCGCTAGACTATTATACTCCAGCTCTTAATTAAAATAACAGGCCGTACTGCTTAGCATTTTAGCAAAGACGAAATGGACAGCAAATATATTCATAATTAACAGCCACAAAGAAGCTCAAAATCACCAGGGTTAAGGGTGCATGGTGCTAAACGTTCTTCAAAAACACATGAAAGCATACACCAAAAAATCCTTCTGCTATCCCAAAGGTGCCAATTTCAATAGCCTTACTGATCCTAACCAGGAGTTATGGCAACATGTAAATCCAGAACTACTGTTCTGTAAACAAATTTCACTATGGACAAACTAAAAAATCAACGATGATGTAGAATACTTTTATTTTTTGGCTTAATTGACTTATAAACAGAAATTAAATAAAACTTTACAGTTCAGATGGGCAAAAACAGGTCAAAACACACATTTTCTCACAGGCAAATAGCTGTTCAGAACCATCTGTATATCACAAAACTTCCTTTTATATGAGGAATTATTTCAATGAATTGCCATCTCTTCTTCAAGGCCAAGAAAAGAGTGTAACTAATGCATGCTGAAAAGTAGCTTCACTATTCCTTATGCTTTAATTACTAAAGTAAAAAGCTTGACATGGCGACAACATCCTGCAATTCTGCATCTCATGGAAACAGTCTTACAGAGAACAAAATGTATTTAGAGATTGCAGAGAATTATTACTGTTTCTTTAATTTAGCAAAGCACTGATTCAACCGGCATTTCCGTCAGGCTTTAGATCACACTGGTCAGCTTTTACATTGTTTTTTGGTGTTTTTTTTTTTTTTTTAATTTTTAATCCAGCATAAATACATATTAAAAAAGAAAACAAACAACAGCAATTAATTTCAGTGAACTAATTCACCATATTCCAGTCAGATATGCTCATGTAAACTCCCTGTCTGATTTGGCATTCACACAGTCTGGCTTTCCTGACCTTTATGACCAGTGAACACACATGAGAGGGAAAGAACAGAGATTGCTCGATCGTACTGTGTTTATATAAAACAACAAGAAAACCCTCTGTGTGGGCAGATTTTTCCCATTTAAATAGCTAATGGTAGAATGCTTTCTCAATCGTCTGAACGACCCTATCAACTTATGATGTGCATTAAGAGATGAGACTGAGCCTTACATTAATAAATGCAGCTCATGTTTCAGAAAGCATGTAGAGAGAGATTCAAGCTCGAGAAGAGCCCTTTGACTAATACAGCATAGGTAGATCTGACATCCATTTACACTGCCCAGTGAGAATACCCATTAACTGTTCTTTCCCTGATTTTCTAAAAACAACAGTTTCTCCAAGGGTCCAAGTAATCCTGTCCAGTCCAGAAAAATAATCTATGAATAGGTAACTCATAGAGATTTGATTTCTTCATATTTCATGTAAAAACTGAAACAAGGATAATACTTCCCCCATAGAGCGTAAGAAAGATAATCTGTATACCTGTATGGCTAATGAGCTTGGTATTAATGTGGGAAAAAATAATGTTAATGCTGAAGTGGGACTTAGTAAAATAATAAAGAGACAAAAATACAATTCATATTAATATTGTACAGAATAAATAACAGAGACTTTTACACTTGTCACTGAAAGTTTAAAAACTTGTTTAATGAATGTAGTCACCTACACTTAGCACATTTAAGCCTTGAGTAAGATACTTAGATTCTTGCCAACCTACAAATAATGACAAACTGTATAATAGAAAAAAACTGACTAAACTGTAAATTAATTTTAAAAGGGTATTACAATTTTTTTTGTTGTTTAAGCATTGAGGGTAATTAACCTTTTTTAGGAAAAAATGCTGAACCATTGGTCTGAACTTTTATTAAGAGGGAGATTTAATTCTGGAAGAATTACT
This sequence comes from Perdix hodgsoniae, assembly GCA_035772895.1. NCBI lineage: Eukaryota > Metazoa > Chordata > Aves > Galliformes > Phasianidae > Perdix > Perdix hodgsoniae. Next base: position 2,479,930 of record JAPSGF010000030.1, on the reverse strand, counting down.
TCACTTGAATTCAAGTTTCAGAATTAACTACAAGTTGATAAGATGAATTGCCTATGATGCACATGAAATCACATTAGATACAGAGAATGTATTACTGGCCTTAAGATCCTGACATTTATGGCAAAAACTATGCACACTGTTGGAAGCATGAGGATTATATTGTTAATGTTGGAAGTATGAGAATTATATTCTGGAAAAACCCACAATTAAAATATTCTACAAAGGCTTTTTTATTTTGTTTTGTTTTGTTTTTTAAATTGGGTCAGGGTGTAGAAGGAATACCAGGCAGAAGACAGGGGATAGGAGCTGGACCAAGGGCTTGGGGGCAGAGGGTATTGCCTATTTAATTACTCTCTTTGTGGAAGAACTCAAAAATAAAATAAGTGGTATTTCCAATACAGAAACGTTGCACGATGAGATAAATCACTTGCATTGTAAAACTGCCTCAGCTAAGAGAAGACAGATCTCAACTACTGTATCCATCCAATTAAGAGAAGAAAACATTCAGAATACAGAATTTTCTCAGAGCAGAAAATATTTCAGTAATTTTTGTGAGATATTACAGAATTCACTGCCAATTAAACATCTGTAACAAGCAAAACAAATGTCTCGAATGTGGTTTGGTAAGCAGAGAGAGATGCAGTCTTTTATTACCTTCAGCTGTATGTTGCAAAGTCACTATAATGCAACGTACTCGAAGGTCTAAAATAAGATCCTGGATGATCTGAAGCATATCATTGGGTATCTCAAGTGCAGTAAGAGACTCAGAACTAAGCCTGGAAAGAAAAGAAAAAAATTAACATGACGTGTAAACCTTTAAGTCTTTTAAACTGATAAAACTACACTTTTTTTTTTTTAAAGTGGCTGTCAATACAGTAGCTTCATCTACACTAAGTCTTTAAAAACTGGTTACCCGAGTCATAAAAGTTTACTTATTTGCTTAATTCAGAAGCATGAAAATACAGACCTTTTTTTTCTTTAACATTACAGTAATGTCAATTCCTGCACTTTTCCTCCTGCCTTCCTGCAACAATCTTGTCCTTCAACCTAAGATTCCTTCTGAAGCAGATACCTTTTTTGCTGTATTCTTATGAATGTATACAACAAATCTTAGGTCCACAACTGGAATAGTGAAGCACTGTCTACCTGTATTAAACAGTAACAGCCGTCAAGTACAAGTGATGTAACCACGTGTCAGGTCATGATGGTATACATATTTCAGAGGTCAAAATACAGCTACTGCCAAGTGAAAATTAAATTCATTAACTATTTTGTTGCCAGCAGGGACTGGCCTTAAACCACCAGATAGAGTAGCAGAGGATGGACAGATTTGCTTCCATTTTTCCCTTTAGAAATACCAACACAATAGCTGCTTACAAGAAATAGCATTTCAGCTTTAAAAAAAATGACTTGCTCACTGACTGTAGTAATGGGCACAAAGTAAAGTTTATTGCTTTTATCCAATGTGTGGATGCGTGAGCAAGGACAACTCAAATGCAGCCTTTGTTGTTTCCCCTACTGTTAATACCGAACAAAGCTCAGACACTAGAAATTGCTGAAAAACAGTAGTAGGAAAGCATAAGCAAATACGCTCAATAACAAGAGGAACCTTTCCAGTCATCCATCTGGAAACTCTTTTTTTTTCAAAACAAACAAACAAACACACAACCCTGGTAGTGGGCATAAATCCTCAAAACACCATCGTTAACTGCTAACTGCATTACAGCTCCACAATGCCTTGACTCCAAAAATGTTATTCAGACTCTGCTATCAGCTCAGCATAACTACTGATTTTGTAAATTTCATAAACCTGCATTATTTCAGTCATCCATGAAACACAGGGTGAAAAAGACATCTGTGAGAAGTTTAAGCGACTTTACACAGCATAGAAGTCCTCTACTTAGAGCTGATTCCATTCCCAAGTACGCACACAGCTTTCACAACCCTCACTTTTCCTTGTATAACTCACCCTAATGAACATACCATTCTATCCCTACAATGAGGCTGAAGTCTTGCAGGCAATAGCTTCATCTTACATTAAGCTCCAATTTGTCCTCTGGAACCTACTAAAACTGGGCAATGACAGAGTGGGATATAAGGTGCAAAGCTGCATAACTTCCCCACTCTGCGTGATGCATAAAAACAGAAAAAATATGATTGCACAGATTTTATTCCAATTCCTTGTAATTTGTCAAAATTTTATAATTTTTCAAATATAAGCAGAAAACAATTGTTTGTGAAATGACTGAAAAGAGTAGGATTTTACTACGTGCTTCATGATGAAAATATGTTGGGAATTATAAAAATATGACCTAAGCTACTATATAACTTTGCAACTAGTAAGGTTTATATGCAATATGTAGGCTGTTCAGAAGAGTCTATCTGCTTTGTTGGTGTCAGCATCTGGAAGTGCTAAACAGACTCAATAAAAGGTATGTATCATTGCTAGCCTCATCTCTAGTAAGAATTAATTACATATGAGTTAACGTGTGTAAGATAATAAAGAGGAAGGGTACAGTTAACTCTATGTTTTGGTTGTTATTAACTTTGAAACTTGCAGGTAAAAAGTACAGTATCAAATCCAGGTATTACTTGAGTTTCCAAAAGATAATGATGACGCTTATTTTCTCAACAGAGAAATGGAAGCAAATTCTGTATATTTACTGAGACATTTTGTAATTGATGACGTATGTTTCTAAGATTATAAACAAAGAATTATAAACAGAATGATATCATAGGCAGGAGTACTACCTTTCATAAGACAATTAAGAAAGTAAACGGTAACTTAAGAATGACACTACAGTAAGACACATTTGTTTTTACCCATTTTGGCAGAAATGTGAAGATGAGAAGATGATAATTGCAAAGCTTCCTAATAATTCTACCCTGAGGAATCAAATCCTACTTCATGCAAATTATTTACTCAAAATTTTGCCTGGTGCTCTGGGAAAAAAAAAAAAAAAAAAGGAATATAGTTACGTAGTAAGACTATGAGAAATCATTAATTAAACTTGGACTTGGACTCAGAATCCCAAATCAGCCACACGCAATTTTCTGTGATTCTATTTTTGAAAAAATTAACTTTCTCAGTGTTCAGAGTATTTAACAAAAAAATCCAAAACAATATGTCTTAAAAAACATATACATTCTAACAGTAACATCATATTGTAGGTCAACAGCTCTGTTTACCTTACTGTCTGGATAACATGTGTTAGCCACTGGCCAGAAAGTTCAGATTTCATCTCCCAGCCACCATACTGTCTTGATTCTCCTTCTTTGAGGCTGAATGGAAGCAAAGCTCCACGGATAAGCTTCTCCAGAGAATGCATAACTTCCTGAATCATTTTCTGTGTCAGAATAGGGGAAAGAAAAATCAAGTAAAAAGACCTACCAATATGCTTAAGCAGCTATGTATGTACTTGCTATATGTAGCACCTTGTAACATGATTTACAGAAGGCTCCTCATGCTAGAGAGTCTGGAAGGATGAGGTATAAGGGCATACATGATCCAAGAAATCTGATTTTCAAGGTGATGTTTAAAGCATTCTGCTAGGACAGGCAACTGAAAGAAAGCAACATTTCCTTCCCATAACATACCTTGAAATCATTTTGTCTTTGTCTAGCGTTTTTCTTTGATTTTTCCATTTGGCCAGATTTTTCAGCAGTCTGGTGAGAATGAGAAAATTGAAAAGCATAAGGATCTCATAACCAATGTTAAAATAATTCTGAAAAAGCAGGGTTTCAATGTGAAAAAGTGAAAACCAATCGCTGAGTTTGTGATGTAATTATAAAAATTAACTCATGCTATCTGAATAGGTAGAGCCCATATCTATCAATAAATTTTACTTCCTCTTGGTCAGTGTGCTAATGCTTAATTCTAAGGAACAATGTTTATTTGACACAAAGTTGGAAACAAGTCCAAAGGTGGCTCAAATAATAGAAACTTCATGAAATTAAACCATTCTCTTTAAAATGAGAGCTAAAACATAGATAGCCTAATTGTGCATGAAATTTCTATGAAGAAATGATTTTCTTAGCGTGGAAGCTACCCAGATAATAATACTGATATGAAGCGACCGATGCTTCTTGGAATGTGAACAATTTGGAACTGCAATGTGTGTAGGAGATGGTATGTTTTTATAAAACTTAATTTTTTTGTGCTCATGTGCCTTTAGAAGCAGCATTATGTCGAAAATATTCTCGAAATAATTCAACTGACTGAAAGAGAGGCTCTGCAAAACAATCAGCATCTTCATGGGCAGTTCATAGTTTTGAAAACTGAGGAACATGAGCATACTATGCATGAGACAGTTACAGTTGAAGAAAAACGTGGTTTGACTAATAGTCTTCCTGTTTGTAGTTACAACTTTCTGTGGAGTCTACTGAGAACACAAAGCAAATTATAGAGAAAAAGTTATTCAAAACACCATGTTAAGTGTAGATATAGTTTTATACTTAGAAAATCTCCTATTTTATGTATGTACAGCAACATCTACTGGACAAAGAGTGCAATAACATGACAATAGTTTTTTCTCAGACTAAGTTTACTTTCAAATTATTAAACTGAAATACTATTATTTGAATTCCATCTGTGTTACAGATTTTTAGGATAGAATAAGTATCTTGAATTGATAATAAATTACAGAAAAAGAGAACTCCAGAGCTTAAAAGTTTTGGAAAATAAAGTGCTATGAAACTGTCATACTCTAAAGCTGAACTGTTGAGTTTCAGACAAGGAGAATAAAGCTTAAGAATTACTGCTGTACATAATAACCAATTCTCTCTTCTAATGCCTTAAAAAAGAAAAGAAGCTGCACTCCTTTAAACCTCAAGTATCAAATTGAAATTCACATTCTTGCTGCTGGATTAAAGAACAACAAAAAGCTCAGAAATCTTTGATATCTTTCTTTTCTTCGTGGTTTTGCTGAAGATCAATCTTAAATCTTTCCTGCACAGACAGACCAAAACTGTTTTGTGGTAAGACCAACGGCTGCTACTCAGATACGCTGCTTCACCTAGAGTGATTCAAAGAACTACGCTTTTTAAACTGTTGAAAATATCACGTAAATCTTTAACTGACAGTATTCTAAGACATACAAGCTAACCTTTCAGAAGTAAAAAGAACCTCCCCCCAAAAAACCTACAAACCAAACAAGAGAAAATAAACACAGCTTATTATTCATAAGTGGGGTTTTTCCTGTAGATTTGTTCAAGTCTATTGAAATGAACCTGCGAAGCATTTCCACAGGATTTTTCACACAAAACAGTAGCAGTAAAGATGACCGCTTCCCTAACGACAACAAATAACAAGTGACACAGTAAACATATTTCTTATAAGACAAATAAGATCTGTATGGCTTCTTGCAGAAAAAGATGTCAGGCTCAAGTCTCAAATGAGATGTGCTGACAGATACTACTAGGTACCCTGGAATAAACCTATGTTACACCACTCCACTCTCCTTGCTCCTCTCAGGCAACTTGTCGCAAGCAGATGCTCAAAAGGAACTGAGAACAAAGTCCCTCCTCCTGTTTCCAATAACTTAGGGGGTCTTACATGTGGATGAACATTGGTCTGACATGTGAACAATTGATCACAAGAAGCCAAGTACATGGAGGTGAATTTCTTAAAAGCTCAGAATCTGACCCAGCAGAAGAAGAGCACAGACACTTTGCAGACTAGCAAGAAAACTACTTTTGCCACCTCCCCGCCCCCCCTTTTTTTTAACAATATGGAATCCATGTTTTGATGGGACATAAGGTCACTGCATTTTCCACTAGCAGTCATTCTCAAGAGCAGAATTTCTCAATCTCATTTACAGTTCAAGTCTCAGTTTCTCTTCAAATTGCTTTCCTTTTCATTGCACTCAGAGAAAGAAAATCACAATAACTTGCAGTCGAATTTGTAAAGTCAAATTTCCAAAAGCACTATTATCAAATACAAAAGTTGTCATTTCCCTTATGAAATGAACAATTTTTGTGAAAGTCAACAGTACCAAAGTTTATTCTTGATTCTACTTCCTTCGTGCAATGTTATGAGTAAATGTAAAACCTTTCTTTTGATTTTTATCAAGTGAAAATATGATCATGAATAGAATCTATTTCACTGTAGCTAAAAGAACCTCTATATAGGCAATAGTACTTATGAGTATTATCATATGAAAACATTACAGTAAATAAGAGATAGTGGCAACAAATAGAACTGATAGCTTGAAAATCCAATTCTTTTGATAGAGAAAAAGGAAAATGACAGAACAGCTGTCACTGTAGTTCTAATTTAGAGATAATTTTCCAGTGGAATAATGCAACTGTGATGATTTAGAGTTGTAAATACAGCAAGATACTATAAGCATGACAGGATAAGAATTCTCAACAGATTAAATGAGATTGTTACCAATAAACAAAAGTTTTAGGTATATAAATCTTCAGATTCATATGCATAAATAAAGAAACCAATCTGAACAAAACTAGCTTGTTTTCCACCTGTTTTGTTGTATCCTGACTGACACTACATAGACATATTGTTTTCATAGTTTTCTAGGATCCTCAATAACCAGCATCTGACTTGCAGTCACAAGACTTTCCAATGATAGTTATGTAGATAAGGCGATAGAGAATGAGCATCTTGACATCTGTTGAAGGCACAGAACACTACATTTTACCACTCCTAAATTGTGCGTTTGTCTTTGTCAGACTTGCTCCTTGGAAATATCCCAATACTCTAATTGTCCTGGAGAAGGAACAGCACAGGCTGGGGACCTGAAGTGAACTGAAACTTATCCTGTGATCAAAATTTAGCAATAACAGAACACCAAAAGCTATTACATTAATCCATTAATGAGATAATTATGTGTCTTTTTCAAACTTGTAAATAGTGCGCACACAGAAATGTCACACGATGGCGGGAATCATTCTTTTTTTTCTTTAATATCTTCTGCTACTTGGAGTGTCAACATCATATTTACAGAACTGTAGAAACGAGATAATCTGAGCAAGGACCAGAAGCACAGATAACTGATGCAGATGACTATTTTCAGACAAGACTCCCTGTGCAGAATGCCTGCATGCCAGCACTCTGGGCCTGGTCATTTTGCAACTCTAGTACTGAACCTATCTTCACCTCCAAATTCTTAAAGTTCAAGAAATGAGTACTCCTATTCTAAAGAAATGAAAAATTTTCTCTACGACTTTATCTTCAGCGCATCTCTACCCTTCATTCAATTTGCACTTCTTTTCAGATCATCAAAGAAGGGAAGTTGCCAATAATGATTAAGAGAGGAAACCACACAGATACTGACTCCAGCATCTGGAATGCAGACACAAGACAGAATTCAAAGTTATCCCAATATATGTATTTTACTGTAGCTCATCGGTCAATATTTTTTATAAACCAAAGATAGCATCTGTCAAACATGTCAGAGTTTAAATTATTTATTTTTAAATCTGAGAGGTTTATAAAACAATGCTGTCATATCTTTCAATGAAATATAATACATCAAATAAAATTATTATGGAATTTTGTTACTAAGAACTCATTTATATGCAAGAATCCATACCTCACTGAATAAACTTCCATTCACATAAGAAATCCAGAGCTTCCAGAAGTTGGGCAGCTGACTTACAACAAGTTTCGTCAACTTTTCAACAAACACAACTTGCTGTGGTGCTTTGTATCGCCAGGCTAAAAGAAAGGAAACAGGAGGAGAAAAGTAAAACTAAAACCTTTGCATTAATAATATAATGCATACGATGAACTTGCTGTTGTTTTGTATTGCAAAAGTGGTTATATATTATTTACATAAAATCTTTCAGTGGAAAAAAATTAACAGCCTGATTCATATATATGCTAATAATTGGTACACTTGCAAATTCATTTTTCTTTTCTCTTATGCTTACAAGTTGCCAATCCTACGACAGTATGCACCTGTACAAAGAAAGCCTATTCTGTATCTAATGAAATTCACTTAAGAATCCATTCAGCTGCTCCTCTGTCATTGAAACACAAAGGTAAAGTAACATGAGAGCAATCAAGATATTAGAAATCTCAGATGATGAGGTGGTGATACTAAAGCAACAGGGCTGCTAGGATAGTTCTGCGATCAAGGCAAGCAATGGGAATGGGAAGATCACTTTATTTACAGCTCAAAGAGTTTTCCATTGTAGCCAGGGTCAAATTGCCAATCTCTCATCTTTGCTTCCATTTGTAAGGTTAAATGTTTTCTCTGGAACGTGGGAGATGCCAACATTATTCTTAGAATCCAATAAATGTAGCCCAGATTCTTGAATGAAGAACACAATCATAATTATCATATAACACTGTTATACTCTCCCAGTTCACAAACCTCCTTAGAGCCCTGGTACACTGGCTGTTAAAAGAAAGTAGCTTACAGTTTGGCAGTAGATAACTTTTCTCAGTTGAGGGAGGGGAGGGAAAGAGAAAGCTGAAAATGGTCAGAAGAAAGGTGCCAATCAATATGGAAAGCAAAGGAAAATGTAAAATATTTCTCTATAACCACCTACCTTTTCCATTGAAATTTTCTTGGTTATAATGTTTTTAGCAAACCATAACATATAGGTAATTCTTACATGCAAAAAGACTTGTTTCACCTCAATAACTAGTGTCTACTTTAGAACATTAGGAAAATGAACATACTTTGAAGAAAAGCCAATGCCTTTATAGAGGTCAATGGTCTTATTTTTTATTTCCCTTTTTTGTTTGTTTGTTTGTTTTATTTCTCCATTTTATCTTAAATAAAATGATAAAATTAAAAACATAATGCTATCCTACATAACACTTCGGAAACGCGGAAGCATTTTGAGTGGAAAACACTTTTCATCTTTAATCTGTTAGACAATATTGCCTACACATAACAGGAGTTCACCAGTTAGGCAAAAATAGCTGCATAACATTGTGTTAGGCATCACCAAAGCTTCACTATTTTGTTGTGTTAGTAACTGGTCTTGAATCTTCCTGAAAACAGCATGCCTTCAGTGGTATCCATCTGCAGAGATGCAGGTCCATTAACTACTGGTCTACTGACTTATTGGATGGAAAAACATCTGCTCAGTAAAATTTTCTTTCACGCTACAGCCAAAAATTTTAGAGATTGTCAATTAGCATTCAAAAATCCCAAATCGCATTGAAAACCCACATTTATGAAAAAGACTGTAATGCCAAAAAAAAAAACCTCACAAGTTCTAACCCAGAGATTTTAATTCCTTCTAGAATGATATCAACTTTGTTAAAGGCTCCAGTGCAAACCTAAGGTTGTGACCAAGAATATCGTTGCTTTTTGTAAGCATACATTTCATGTATGAAATTCTTTTCCCTTCTAGGAAGCACAATTCATGCCTATTTCAGAAGCTGCCTTAGTTCCATAGTTGCAGAAAGCAGATTTTTGTTAGAGTAACTTACTGCACATAACGCCAAAAGGACTTTCAGGCCATAAATCCAGGATATTTTCACTTACTTTATTTATTATTATTATTATCATTATCATTATCATTATTATTATTATTATTATTATTACTATTATTTATTTATTTATTTATTTACTACAGAAAGTTCCATTCTGTATTAAAGCAGATATTTTCATATATTCTCTTATACTTTGTGCTATAGCATCCTAATGATGAAACTATAGTTATCATTCATATATCCTTGCATTCAAGCTAGAGCTGGATGTTACTTTAATACTATACTTACAAATTCAAAGGACTTTCTTCAGTCATTGTAATGGACAGTGACTGTGAATGAAACCATGAGGAAAAAAACAGAAACCCACAACCCAATGCTACACTCAAATTTGGTGAAAAACAAAATGCTATACAATCATCCTGAAAAGACAGCACATCATGATATACTTGGAATGGCACAATATCAGAAGAGGTTTGTTTGCTTTGGATCTCCACACAGAACAGCAAGACAGATAAGCCTTCAATGCTTTCTACATACGCAGTATGAAAAAAAAAAAAAAGAGTAAAAAAAAAGCGTTCCAAAAAAGCATTGCACCTAAATAGCAATGAACTTCAGTTAGAGACAACATATTCTGACTCTAGGGTCTTTGGATTGGATACATAAGGCACTATGATGTTTTGATAGTACAACTTTCCTTAGAAAGTTTAAGCTGCAGTTTATGGAATCTGCAAAACTTGTTGAAGACATCTTTTCCAGGTTGAACATCCAGGTTACAGATCCATAATTAAGACTCTAAAACTAAACATAATCGTTCAAATTAAAATTGCCTTCAGTAAATGTATTTAAGCTGAGACATATGCAAATATTCACGTTAAGGAAAAGAAACAATTATTTATACTGCTTTGCTACTTTGCATAGCATGTATATTGTTAGTGTTGCAAAAAAATACTCCAAAACACACAAGTATTACATAGAAACCCAAATTGCTTCCATTAAGCACACATGTATATTTGAAATATAAACATTATTATAACCCAATGCAATTTGTTTCACTTGTAAAGTTACACTGTGGCAGCATAAGAACATACAACTCTTTCAGTATATTTTCCTCTATGCTCCTGAGAGATTCCCTTCTTACTATTTTTCTGCTTAAAAATATCATATGTTTACAGATATGTTATTTAAGGAAGTCCACAGATTTGGGAGAACAGCAACAAAACAGAATAAAGACAGAAAGTTCTTTAAAAAACTGCTTTCTGCATAACTTCAAATCAAAATACCGTTTGCTGTGACTCTCCCAGCTGGTGTGTAAACTGAACTTTCTGAAATAAAGAATATATGTCAAAATTTGTGCTCCAGAATTTCAAGCAGCTGGGTAAGAAATGACCTCTCCTGTGAAATACATATTTTCTACGTTCTGTGACATCACTATTAAAAGATTCCAGTATTGCACTGAAGGCAGTCATGACATAAACTCGTGACAGAGCAGTTGTGGAAATGCTGCTAAAACTGAGTCATGTGCTTGTGCTTCTCCTTCTGTGTTTAAAGAATGAGAGAACAAGGATTGGATATGTGAAGTCACAGGAGTAGCTAAATGCAAGGAGATCTATCATAAACAGACACAAAAGTTGTAACAGCAGCAATGAAAAAGTTGGTAGCTATGCACATGAAAAAAAAAAAAAATCTGGTATCAAGACCCCCTTGGTAAGCAATGCTAAGACATGAAGAGAAGGAAGAAATATGAGCTCCCAATGTTTAACATTTAAAGTGAAGTTTTATAATTTACCTCCAAAGCTTTGTCTTCACAGAGATCTAGTATAACGTGTGACAGTAACACTAATAAAGATGACTGGAAAGATTTGTTATCAACAAACCTATACAATATACACACAGATTTGGGGTTTCAGTTTGTTTTCCGACTGTGCAACATAGTGGACATAGGTAAATGCAGGTACATGTTTCCAAATAGAACAGTCACCTACCATCATTGCGGCCAGACTGAAAACTGCTGCCTCTTTTCAGTGAAGCAGTTTGACTGAGATGGCCAATTGGAGATGGACGCACATCACTGTCCAGGTCTAGCATGGAGCTGTGGAGCAATGACGTGCCTAAAGAGGGAGGGAAAAAAAGCAGTAATAATGATTTCGTGCGTCAAATGATAAGAAAATGCAAATTAATTCTAATTTTTTTTGGAAGTGATACAAGACTAAAGTTATCTAGCAAAAACAATCTTGCTCACTTAGAATGTTCGTTCATCTACATCAATGCTATTCAGTAACACTGCTTTTGACTCTCATAACAAAGCCGAAAATACTAGTGTCAAGTGAGAAATATTCTGTGGTCTGTATGTCTATCAGCTTTTACAGCTAAGGCCCTCAATTAATTGCTTGAAAGCCATGGATAAATATGTGTTTCTATGACATTAATGACATGACACACACTTACTCATGGCACATGACTGAACACGCTTTTTGACAGTAAAGGTTTCCTGTGCTAGTTAAGTTGTAAAGGGCAGAGTATTCAAACTGTTTCTTAGATATCTGACCTGCACAGAATGCAGGTAGTAACAGTCCATCCATCATGAAGCAGATAAATTAACGGCACTGTGTTCTTGTGTATGGCTATAATCATCTTGTGTGCATACATAATATTTTGCAGATGTCAGTTACTGTTTTCAACTAATTTTACTCTCTAGAATATCTGTCCATACGTAGATCACTGTAACTTAGCCCTAGGCAGTGATCTAACTTGACAGAAGTAGATACTTGGAGGATAATAAATGTTTTGAAAAACAGCCATATCATAATGAGAAGACCATGATTATTATTTTCTTTAAGCATATCAAAGTACTATTGGTATTTCTCTTTCAGTCTAAATTGCTGCTTTATGCATTTCACCTTACAGACACATTTTTGAAAGTAACCACAAAAATGGTATCTGACTGACTGCGGTGTCTGCCACTGAAATTAATCACAATTCATAATGAATTTTAGAGTGATAATCTCAGAGTTTGAGTTTGCATTGCTTTAGCAATGTATCGATACCTAGACTCACCTAAAATAACAGGAAGGCCACAGAGTAAAAGCACTAGCTCTAACTTTACTGTGCATAGGTTCAAGAGTAACACAAAATGAAACAGATTTGAAGTTTATTTATTCTGAATTTATGCTGCTATCAAAGCAGTACAGAGGTGAAGATAACAGCGAGTCAATTTATTTCAGCAGCTGGGGTTTAAAGAACAATTTAAGCACCGTGAAGCTTATTGCAAATTTGCAAAGCTGTTTTTGAAAAGAATTCTTCCTCCTATATCAATGCTTTTTTAAAGAAATTTCCTGTGGCCTCAAGGAGGCGCTGTCATTACAGGGCTAACGGGCAGTTCCTTGATTCATCTCCTCAGTGCTCACACTACAAAACACCTCAGCACATTGACTCCTTTGCTGCAGCTAAAAACTGCCACACTGCTCTAATTGACTTGGTGAATCCAGCTATCTTCGGTCTGCATTATCATTCCGTTGGCTGTATAGCTCCACTTACTACAACTGTCTTATATTTACAGCATCTTTAAAATCAGTGAGTTTTCAGCTATGGGGAATCTGCTACAGTGGGTGAGAGGCACCACGAGCAATTTCTACTGTGAGTTTTAGTAAGAACTGGGGAAAAGCCTTTGTTCTGCATCAACTAAACCCAGAGAGTAACAACAAATGAAAACACTACAGCTAACAGAAGTTTTAAAAGTAGGCAATGTATGCTGCAAACACAGGTAGTTAATTATGAACTAGTACTATTCAGCTGTCCATACAACACCGATCTGCATAGGTCTGCATTTGGATTTAATATGACTACTAAAACATATCTTAAATGTTGTAATAATTAATTCGTGAGAAAGCATTCCAGCAACCTTGCAGAATGAAGTGGAAGCAAAACAAATTTATTTCTTTCTAGCTTTGAGAAGCAAAGCAACCAAACAAAAGCAATCATGCATTTGATAACTTGCAGAGATTCTATCCAGAATAAAAAGAAAAATATAGAAAATTTTGAGAAGTTTTAAGTGTCTCCCGTGGTTCTTTGGTTTCCATAAAAATATGACTGTGAGATTCAACATATCTACTTTTTATTAGGTTAAAAAAACAAACAACACAATGTGTCTGCAAGGACAAATCAGAACTGTCAGAGACATTGCTAGTAAAAAAAAAGTAAATTTATATTTCTGTTTTATATTCAAAATCAAAAAGTAGCAATCCTAATTTCAGAAAACCTGCATATAAAAATATGCAAGATACACCAAAGCTTCCCTCTTTGATGTGTTCATATAGGATTTTTGCTCTCACCCTTCAAACACCTTGTTAATAAGAGGAACTTCTTATAAACAGATGGTCTCTAAAAATGACAGTGCCAATTAGACCTCGGGATTAAGAAAAACAGATACACTTACCCAAACATCTTAACGTGAATTAGTTCAATTAAAACCATTTGTCTGAGGGAGCTGAAAACCTAAAAATCCTGTATTGCTGCTATACTAACCCCACACTGCCCAAACGGTTTCTATATATTCACCAGGAACAGAACACACGTAAAGAATACCCTCTTGTTCCACCAGAAAAACCACATCATCAGTTTGCAACCGTACCAGGAAAAGAAAGTTTAACATGAACTAATTTCTTAATTGGTTGTCTAGCATTACAAGCAACTACAACACAGCAGCAGGGAACTACAACAGCACATATACCCTCAGGACTAATAAACATCTGGACTACATTAGCAAAGCTGATCTTGCCTTCACCCGACCAGAAGATAGCGCTTGAAGACTACACACTAACACATAAATCTTGTATTAAAAGAAAAAAAAAAAAGAAGTGGGAATTGACTTACAAACACTTTTTCTCCCAACACAGCTCATTCCTTCTCTGGAGCCAAGAGCTTAAGCTTAGCCGCATAATGTAATGCAATGAATTAATATTAGTGTGGACTGTAGACAATAATATTTATAAAGTTAAACGAACTACTCATATACTAATATACTGCTTTTCATTTTTTTTTTATTTGTATGGTATTTCTACGTTCTTAGCTCCTGAATATAGGATAGCAACATCTCAAGTTTTAAGGAATTAACTCTTTATTGTGCCAATAGCTGTTAGGATATCACATACACATTCCTGGCTGACATTTGTTTTAAAAAAAAATACCATGTCTTTGAAGGTACAGAAATTTTGGTTTTGTTGTTTTTTTGCACCTACATGAGTGTATCTGTCTGACTCCCGTGACAAAAGTATATTTAACCAAGGAAACACGGGAAAAAACAAGTGTACTACATTCTCCTCTCCTACCAAACAGTCACGACAAACCAGAAGTATTATTAAATTCTTATTACATCTACAACTGTAAAATCATGAGATCCAATAATATATTTTAAGGACCTTAAGACTGCTTTAATTTTTCTTTTTAAGGAATTTTACTGGGCTTCAATTTTTTGTGCACAAGGTATGTAGAATAAAACTCAAGTAATTCAGATACTGCTTGAGATGCAAAGAACAGTGTGGTTTTTTTTCAGATTTCTCTGTTCTAGTGCAATAAGATGTCACTAGATTAAGAATCTGAAAACAGAATCCAACTGCAATGCATTCTGAGCTCTTTTATTATATTTTCACTTTCTTCCAAATATATCAGAGCCACAGTTGATACAGGGCACTGTGCATCCGTGGTTGATGCACGTGCCTTGAGTTTCTGTGCATGCTGTCTGCACGCTCCTGGCATGCAGCGTGCTGCAGCCTCGATGTAAAAGATGACTAGCGTGAAATGTGCCTCAAATAAGACTTTTTCATGCTCAACAACTGAAATATTTAAAAGGAGCTTGTCTTCTGTGTTACTAAACAATTACAAAACCAATTGTAATGAGGTTTCATAGAGCTGCCAGGCCATGGCTCTGCCTGCTTCCGTCAGTCACCTCAGAGGAATGGGCTCCTCGGGGCACCGGGGGAATCCCACTTCTGGCTGCCACCCGGCCACATCCATACCACTCAGCTGAAGGTTTTTAAAAGGCTTTTTGCAGAAGATACTGACTGAGCACCAGAGGATGACACAAAGCATTTTCTGCAGCGACAAACGAAAACGTTAACAAGTTGCCAACCTCGGGCTGAGTCATTTGTCAACGTGATTTTCCACGGCAAGTCAAACGGCGGTCATTACACAGACTAAATGCATATACACAGCATGTATATGAGCAAGATTAAGAAAGAATAAGCCTCTACAGATGGGCAACCAGGTGAATACAGTTACTGTATTCTTTCATCCATTATGTATCTGGGAGTGAGTTTTCTCACAGGCCACAATGGTGAGGGAAGGCTGATCTATAGCCTCCGGACGCTCAGAAGGGCGGCCGACTTCCTTACCACCCTTAAACACCTTTGAACATTTTTTCCTGTGCACAGCGGGCCCTTGTCCTGTGCTGCAGCCTGACCACCCACTGTTGCTTGTTGACCAAACACGCGGTGCCTGGAGCCTGCACTGACACAACCAGGATAAGATTCCTTTCAAGGACGCCGCAGAGAGAATTTCAATTTGTCTGGGCAAGAAATTAGGCGAGCAGAAGAAATTACCTAAAAATTAACCTGCTCAGCAGATGAATGACTGCGTTTTCTTTTTTCTTTTTTTCCTTGAGAACACTTTTCTTACTAGCATTACTATCTGTGTGTGAAGATTAAATTGCTTCACTTTAAGGAAAGAACATTTTGGGAACACATTTAAAAATGAACAGCTTTTAATTTTTTTTTAATTTTTATTCTTAATCTTAAGGCTAGTCTTTGTTATCCCAACTGTAGAATGAAACCATTTTTTGATTCGCCACAAAAAGGGCAATTTGGTATAATGTTATTTTGAGTGGTGTTCTAAGTATTTCACAACCTAAGGGCAAACCTTATTGTCAGTCCCGCAGGCCAAAATACATTGAAGCAGAAGCCAAATACTTCAAGCTCAGTGTATAAACAAAAGTGATGTCATTTTACTACACTAGCTCCAATGGACACTATGATCTTCAGTGACTTTGAAAACAGTTCGCTTCTACTTCATTTCCTGTGTAATGATTTAAAAGATTCAAGACTCCAAGGTAAAATTCTGGCCAGAGAATAGACAGCTTCCTTGAGCTTCAGCGGAACCATTTTTTTCAGCTTTGCTTTTAAACTACATGTGCTTCTTTTTAATCACAGTGTTTAATATCTGTGGGATAGGTTCTTAGTATTTAAAGTGTTGGAGAAAGAGCAATGCCCCCCCTGCAATTCCCAACGAAAATCTAAACAACAACAAAGTTACAGATACAGGTGGTAAAAGGCAAAAACAAATCTGGCGTCAAATTTTGTACTGATTAATTTTTAAAACGTAATTAATAACCCATTAAGGGTTTGCTTGACATCTGCTGTCAAAAGAGTGTTTCTGCTATGGACAGGGGATGTACTTTAGACACGAAATGGTTCCCAGCTGCAAGAAGTCTTCTTCCAGATGTACAGTAAGCAAAGGCAATGGAAGAGAACCAGCTGCTACGATAACAAATTGAAAAGGCCCTTTTGACACAAGCCTTGCTGGTCTGTCTGATCTAACAGATAGATCATTCATTGCGTGGCGAATAGAATCTCAGTGTGGCACAGAAGACAGACCAGTGCAGTTTAAGTATCCATCTCCCTCCTTCACAATACATCTAACTGCTGTTATCCTGGCACAGAAAGCACTTGCTTGTACAATATCCTGAGTGCTGCAAAGACTGCATTCTTTCAGCAGTTAGAACAACAAAAACCTGTGACTGAACTATTGTACTTCAGTATCAAGAACTACCTCCACACTGGGAACATCAAAAGGATATATGTTTTGCAGCCTGAAAGGCAGTAGAAAGATCACACCGCCATTTTGTTAGTGTTTCCATGCACAGGTTTAATTTCTTAAGGGTACTGACAGCTTATATATAATTTTAGTGCATATATCTCAAAAAGACCAGTTAGAAGATGTTTTCAGTCACTTTGAAGATAACTGAATTAAAGTCCCTATCCATTTTAGCTCACAGGATCACGGAACCTGTCCAGCCAATACTGAAGTCTAAGCAATAACCACTGGCCACACAGGAAATGGTCCAACCTCCTTAGCTTCTTTTTCTGGTACTCACAGTATGAATCTCACTGCTTGATTCATTTTGGCTAGCTGCCTAGTGCCCCAGGCAGATTTTCAACTAAACCTCATTTATTTACATTTATTTTCATGTCATTTTACGTTATTATATCCTCCAGGTTTCCTGTATTCCAACAAGTCTGAGAAGCATAAACCATACTGAGGATCTAAAATTATGCCCAAAAAGTAGGGGAATTGCCAAATAAAGTTTAAAATTACAAATATAAAATTTTTTAATTGAAGGAAACTGTTTCGTATCCAGATACCAGGTCTGAAAGTCCTCAAGCTTCTCCAAGTCTTAGTTCAAAGCTCAGAAGAAGCAACTCAGGCTTTAGCCAATAAAAGGCACAAAACACAACCAACACAATTCAGTTTGTCATCCACATACCCCTTGCTAGACATATTAGAAATTCTGCTTTGAGTGAGCACAGTGCTTCTCTATGTTAAATTTTATATTCATAGCTATCAAAAGTATTCTTTTCCCTTTTTAGGCAAAGTTTTAGTCTCATCTCCATCTCCCTAACGAACAACTGTGCATGAAGTAAAAAGCAGCAAACCAGCTTTATCTACTTCATCCAGAGGGCAGCAACAGCAGATAGCAATCAGGTTTATAAATGGACTCTGTCACTGCTTCAGGAAATCGCTTCACAGCCATAATATAAAAAAAAAAGGTTTCAATAACAACAAAAGAACACAAGTACCTATCTCATTAGCAAAACAGGCACATTAAGTAGAAGACATACGAATCTTTGTATTTGCAAACTTCACTACATCTGCAGAGCTAGAGCTCCAGGCAGTTACATGAGTCCCATGTCCATAGCTGCATCTTTTATGAAAGAATTTAAGTATTAGAGAAGACTGCTTCATGTATGGACACTACCATCGGAGTGCTGTGATCTAGGCACTGCCCATACTGCTTAACGTTTCCACCAACTTTTTGCTGTTGGGTTTCTCTCTTTTTGTCCAGGCTACTCATTTGCCAGAGCAGAAGAAATTTTCCTCTGCTGTCATACATGCATATTCACTCCTTGCAACACATGGGTTTGAATTTCAACAGTTACTCGTAATACAAGCATCTTTTGTGTGCATTATTTATTTCACAAATGAGAAAGTATGTTATGGTTACATGGGGTAGGAGATAGAATAAAAGCAAAGATGTGTGAGTAACAACTGCCATATCTGAGTACGTAATGGAGTCCATATAATTCAGGACTAATCAAGCCAGTAGTGTTTAAGGCTGAAAGGGAAAAGTATATTAATATGCATACACAGATATTCCTCAAGGGAAATTGTCTTCAAAATGCTAGCACAGCTATGAAATTGTTTGTACATTTGACTTAAAATTCTCATCCCACTTAGACCTTCGAAATAAACACAACCAGTAAGCTAATGATTAGATTGCTGTGCATTTCACAATTAGTAATCATCAATTAAAATCAAAAGAAAAAATCTGATTGAATGATTCGCTGTTGGTAGTTGCTAGTCTTAGCGACATGCTGACAAATTATCTGCCAAAATTTAGCAAAGCCTTATGTACCATTCAAGTTTTGGATGTAACACTAGAACAAGCTGGATTAACTGATTAACTAAAAACAGAATTTGAAACACACGGGACTTCTGCTAACACCAGAAACAAATTCCAACAATGATCACCAAGACTACTGCAGCACTGTGAATTTGCAACATTTTCTTACGTTAAGCTTCATTGGAGATTGTACTCTGTTATGATACTTCAGATGCCTACAACTGTAAGCATTTTCTATAAAATGAAATTAATCTCTAATAGCAGACAAACAGCGGCTGTTCTATTCTTATTTTACACATGAGAGTACTGCTGAGTGTGAAAGATTTACAGTTAGAGATTTAAGTATATTTCTATTTATTTTATTCTGGTATCTACATATATATTTTAAATCTAATTTGTAGTTTCCTGTCAGCACTTTCAACTGTCTCAGCATATGTTAGATCACTCCACTCCCTACCTTTGCTTGGGACAGCCTTGAAAATACAGCCATTAACAAGAGGGCAGTCATCAGACAAAGGTAATGAATCCTTTGGGACATAGGGACATGGGACATAGAAAAGTAAATTTATTTCCTGTCAATATTGGAGCTTTGTCTTGACTGCCATTGTCATTTGACTGCCATTTGTCTTGACTGAGTTCTCTTTAGAATGTATTTAATTTTGTTTCTTAGCCTGTTCAGGGAATAACTGCAATGGTAGCCATCCCTTCCCAAGTGCATCATGACCCACAAATAAATTCTTTGAGAACGTCTGGTGTCTCACAATTCACTACTAAAGTCTGGTCCAGGAATGTTAATAGAAGTCTTCTCCAGGCAAGAAAAGCAAAGGTTCTTGTCTAATTCCAAATCCATTTCAGGCAGTAAAATTCATCCTGTGTAACAACTTAGAGCTCTAGTCTGCTTTGAAAACTAGTAAGTCAGCAGCAAAATTATTTGGCACAAACTCAACTGAAAGCTGAAAAATAACAACATATGCATACAAATGCATAAATAGATACAATCTGTTACTCTGCTGAAGAGTTTTGATTCAGCGAGCTTGAACCAACAGGTTCACAGTCCACAGAAAAACAGCTCATATCAGCCACAACTGTTGGCATGTTCAAGGTGGGACTATTCACATATTCTAGCATACACCATCTTTTAGAAACAAAGTAGATTATCCATGTTGAGGAGAGAAACCTAGAAAAATATCTAATGTATTTATTAAGAGAATGTCAACATTATGATCTACCAACTCCTTCAAGTGCTCGATGTACAAAACCTTTTCTTGAAGCATGTTTTAAGGAGAAGGCTAATCTGAAAAATTACTATTGTTATGTCTTAAAATCAACTTCTGAGTTTATAAATATATAAAGCTCATTTCTGATTTCAAATTGATTTGAGTCCTCAAAGTAATGTGAAACCATTTTGACGTTTGAGTGAAAAAACACTCTTTTCCTTCTAGAAAATTATACATCAGTGAAAGTAGATGAAAATAAATTCTATGTCTCAGATCACAACAGTCAGCACTCTTCTACTTGGCAGTTGATACTAATTCTTCCAAGTTTCTTCTTTGCCTTCTCCCCTCTGGTGTATATTAAAATTAAAGATCCATGGAAAGAAGAAACCAAGATCAGCAACTTTCCTCTGCTCAAATAGATACTGAATGGGGAATACCATGAACCAGGATCAATTTTTGAGTGTTTTACAATGTGTGCAAAAACTACATCACTAAGGACCATAGAAAAGGATTAAGGGAAACTATGTAAACTGTACTAGCTCTTTTTAATAAAAGTTATACTATATTAACATTTTTTTCATGCAAATATTAACTATTCATACATGCATTTACTGGGCAGACACGTTATGCAAATTCCTCCATCTGTGAGCCAAACAAAGCTGCTAACATAAAAAGTTTCTTTGATATTAAGGCTGAGGTAAGCAGAATTGTTGCAAGCAAAACACCAAAAAGGTTAAGATTTTCAAGACAAGCCAAGGAATTTAGGTCCATTTTTTGATTAATTACTGGAGCACGCATATCAACATTATGTAGACTACTACAACAAAGAAGTGGCAAGTATTTAACATTTTTGTGCCCCTGTTTTTTCTTGTTAAGAAGCTAAGAGATTTCTATATAATGTTTTGCAACTGAAAGGAGAAAAAGAAAGATTAGAATCATCAACAGTGGCTGTTTTCACTAGTGAATTTTGCCCCTGACAGATACATACTGCAGGGTTGGGTCTCTCAGGTTTTCGAGAAGGATGAGAGATGGTGAGGTTTTGGAAACGTACTGGATTTTGACTAAAAGCACAGTAAATCAGCCTAGCATTCTGGCTGGTCCCACAGCACTTAGTAACATTTTATAGAAAAAAAGTAGGTGTATACTGTAAGCTACAACTTACTGGCATTACTGTCATGTTAAGCACCCTGTGAACCCTATACGTGAAGTCATAAACTCTGATTAAGAAGAAAGCGTAAGCATCCTGCAGCAATTGATTTCGCAGCACTTATCTGTCACAGCTCTAAGTAAAATTCTTGTGCTTCTCAGAAGAGAACACCTTTCTTGGTTTGGGAGACACAGCAACAAAACTAAACGTGGGAATTACCTACAAGCCAACTCAGATTCCAATAAGCATACTCATTTCAGGAACATCAGCAAACTTGTTAAGACTTCCTGAGAAACAACACAGTATTTTCACTTTCTAATCCAGGTTATAGATTTTACTACTAGAAACACCAGGTAGTCTCCTGCCTATTCCTTTTTGAAAATACAAAGATGTGATGGATTATGACTGGCAGCTCAATTGCTGCCACACCTATAAAGTGTCTATGAGGGTGCATTTCTCCAAGGAACAACAGTGGCAAAAATAGGCAGAATACAACTAAGTATTCATATAGCTCTTAATGCAAAATGGACAAACTGAATGCTTAAGATAATCTCACAGGTCTGTGCCTGAACAAGAAGAATCAGTTTTCAAACTGCACGTGGTAAAAAAGAATAAGAGAACCCTGTGTTATCATTTACTGCATATCAAGAAATAATACTTCAACATATGGTACTTCAATGTCCTCCACAGCCATACACTACCAGCATACTGTATGGAGAAAAAATATAAATGGTGGATCTAATGTGACTTTCTAGCAGTATTTCTAGAGGACAGTAAACCTAAAGATATATGATTGAAATGTAATGCCTTTCCCATTTAAGAAACTTACAAGTTCTAAGTAAAACAAAAACAAAAACAAAATTCCAACAGATACTTTCTTTTTATAATAAAGGAAAAAAAAATCAGCATTTAGCTTTGTGAAAAGCTATCAAAATTAAGCAGAGAACAAAAAAAAAGTATCATTCACACACTATGACTTGTCAAAGAAAAGGCAATGCCAAATTCCTAAGTGTCAAACACATATATATAACAAAAACATATCCTTGCCTTTTTGCTCTTTAACATAGCTCTCCTTACAGTTGTGCATGAGCTGTAGAATCCACTGATGCTGAGCACCAATGCACTGCCAAGCAGGGTCCCCAGGCGCATGAAGATCAGAAAGATATCTGTAAAATCCAGTCCAAAAATCACAGCTCTGACTTGACACACTAAAGGCCTCATTAAAACAGAAATATCTTTTTATATATTTATACACGTATATACACACAGATGTATAATTTTAAAAATTCAAGAACTTGTACCCAATGCAACGCAAACTCTGCATTCTCGCTTTCTAATTTAGTGAAGCAAAATTTCAGCAAAAGACCTTTATAATAATAAACAAAAGCATATATACTGAATATCAGATTAATATGTATTTTCTGTTGTGCCTCTAGAAGTGTTTTCTGGTAACCAAGACCTTTATCTGTCAAAGTTGCAAATCAGTATTTCATGTTTCTCTTGAAACCACTGATGACATCTCAAGCATATAAAATATGGTATTTTGCTCCCCACTTTGCATGTCTCAGTTGGAACAGGCAAGTACAGAAGGAATTAATTTTTGGTGGCTCATTAATCCCAGCACGGATGTTCACAAGCAGATGTAAACTAAGCTTCTGGTTGTGTGTTGTTTTTTTTTTTCTTTTCCATTAGGATGCACACACTGTAGTAGTGTATTTTATATGTATATATATGCACACACACACTCACATACACAGGTTGCTCCAAAAGTAATGCCTCCCCTGTTTATTTCCATGGAAACTACAGCAGCTACAAAGAGCAAATTCTCATCTACATAACACTGTTTTTCAACACAGTCACCACCATTAGCTAT
The DNA here is from genome assembly GCA_035772895.1 of Perdix hodgsoniae. NCBI lineage: Eukaryota > Metazoa > Chordata > Aves > Galliformes > Phasianidae > Perdix > Perdix hodgsoniae. Next base: position 2,456,608 of record JAPSGF010000030.1, on the reverse strand, counting down.
GCATTTTCACCAGTAATAAACAAGAGCCTGCATGCTGTGCTCTCAAAAATCTGTCCCAGCGGAGGTGACTCACTGTCCCACTGCTTCACTGATGCTCACATCCACTGTTTGCTCTCCAGAAACGCTCAGGAACATCAATGAATGTCAATGGGTGCCATTTTTTCCCATATGCAGGAACCTAATGACACACCTTTACTTCATGCTTTCATGCCCACTTCCATGCTGGATGCCATTCTGCTACACTGCCTCTCTGTTGCCCTCTGTCTTATGGCAACAAATAGAGTATTGGTGGGATTGCCATACCACCAACATCTGCTTCTGAAGCCACAGGCCAACACGAAAACTAGGAGTCATTACTTTTGGAGCTGCTGCCATGTATTATCTTCTATGTATAAAGAGTTATGAAAAGGACAAACAGGTTGCCCAGAGAGGCTGTGGAGCTTCCCTCCTTGGAGATGCTCCAAAGCCATCTGGACATGGTTCTGGGCAGCCAAGAGGGTGTCTCTGCCTGAGCAGTGGTTGGACCAGATGGTCTCC